>VZTL01029739.1:121383-140220 GCA_013400535.1 Scopus umbretta
CACCCCGGCTCTTAGCCCTGCAGCAGGGCAGTTCTGCCGGGGGGGGGGAAGCATCGCTCGCTCAGTTTTCTTTTCAAGGTTGGCGTCTTCTCCCAGTTCACACCGAAAAAGTCTGGCCGCCTGCTCTACGCTGTTCCCTGGTACCTGAACCCCACGCACTGCGAGATAGCAGAGACCTGACCAGAGACCTGGTATCTCTTGAAGCAGAAAGCCCTCAGCTCGCTCTGTACAAGTTAAGCTGTTGTGGGGTTGCGCGGATACGTACAGCTCCGGGTTTGCTATGCTCACCAGTTTATTTGGGTGGGAAGAGTTGAAACGCAGAGAACAAAAGGGTTTCATCATTTACCTGCTAGCACTTAGGCTGCTTTTCACGTCCAAAAAGATCTGTCGACGTTGGTTGAGAGCAACACTGTCTTTCGGTGACACAGTTTATAGCTGAAATCCCTTAGCCTCGTAAAATGCTTTTTTATTATTTTTTTTTTTAAAGTAGCACGTAGCCCTATACTCAGATTCTGGTGCCATTCTACAGCCCAGCCCTAGTGGTCTGGATCTGTCCCGAGAGTCCAGTTTTCATTTTCCCAAATAACAACAATGAAAATGTTGTTAGAGTTGCAATGTACCGGTGAGAGTGACACTTAGAATATATAAAAAGTGTATTGTATTTTTCACCCTGAAGACATGACAGAGACCTTTACTTCTGAAGGAGATCCATGAGGCCTAATTGTCATAAATGTCCAGTCCATGTACTGGCAGAATTACTGATGGACTTGAAGTCACCTAGGTCCTCAAATAGTGTTTCATGTATTAGGACGCAGTTAATTTTGAGAAATAATTGTATTTATTTTCCTACTTCTACTGAAGTACACTAACTTTTTAAGAAATAGATCATCATCCTTATGATCGTTATTGCAGTATAATTGCATAATCACAAAGAAATGACTGCAAATACTTTCCAGATTAAAAAAAACCAAACCTAATTGCACAGGTGAATGCATAGCCTCCTTAATTCTTAATCATGCTTAATTGGAGATGGTTCCAGATACTCAGAGGATTCCCCATTAAGGTTAAACTAAATGTACATTTAGGGACCCAAGCAAACCTAACACTTCCCTGCAGCAGTCAAGTGTTAATGTTTCAAATCCCAAATCAAAATATACTCTTATTTGAAGAACCAGTAGAGATTTCTTTGTACACCAAGTGTTTGGAGTGAGGTTTTTCAGGACTACACCGTAGCATGGCAACAAAACTAAACTTTTTTAAGGCTGTTCTCTGGTTGTGCAGAAACTGGAGAAGAGGAAGTCGGTTACTTTAAGTGATCATCTAGCTATAGGTATGGGGCAGAGACAGAAAAGATGGGAGAAAAAAAACCTTTAAAATGGGAAATGATCCAGGTCAGATGTCAGACTGTGGTACCTTTCCAAACGTCTTCCACAAAATCTGTCAGTCAGATATTGCTGTATTCATTGCTATACTTCCCTCACTGAGCCAATGGTGGAATTTATGCTGCAGGTTTTGTGTGGCCCAGGATTTGAGGCATGGTTGTATCAAATAGGAGACAGTGTAATGGAACATTTTATTTTTTATTTCTCTTGATATTAATTGTAGCTCCCCATTACCTGTCATTTCAATCACTTTGTGATTTCTTCTTTCACCACGGCAGTAGCAACAGAGCAAAAACTGTTTTCACTGATAAAAATGGGACAATGGAGAGGCAGCAGGACAAGCCCATAGGGAGCTTCTGTACTCTTGCTGGACAACTCGTTGCTTCCTGGAGCTTAGCTGCATGAGCCAAGGTAGCAAAGCATCTAAGCCTGAGCAACACCGCAGGCATTCTTCGTCTATCTCACCTACGGACTTCAAGCAGATCGTATCAGAATGCACTTTGTCAGGGCACCCTCAAATCCCAATGTTTGGAGAGCTCAGCCAGGACTTAGACGGCTCAGCTCCTCCCACGTCTAAGCAGATTTGAACCCACATCTCTCACTTAGCAAGGAAATAGACTAAACAGCTGGCCACAGAACTTCCCAGAGGAAGAATTACCCATGCTGTCCGTTTGAAACCCATGCCGTCCTTCGTTTTGTTTCACATGGCCTCATTTTACTTTGAATTAGGTGGGAGGAAAAAGAGTGAGTTACATTCTTTACACCAGGGAAACAGTAACATTTTGAGTCCTGTGCTAATGACAGGTGATGGCGGTTTTGACTCTATCACTCTCTTCGCAGACGAAGCCACCATTTTTAGTAGAGACTCAGTGTCCAAGCCAGCTTCAGTAGTGACCTGATCTGGGAGCCTAGTCCTTATACCCCAGCTTCTATTTGCCTTTGCCATATGCAACATATGCTTAAAATACAACATAAAAATAACAAGTAAAAGCCAAATCTATTATTTTTATTATTTAATTCCCTATTTATTGTAATAATAAACAGCATTAGTAGCTTAGTGATACAGTGCCCGCAAAAGAAGCAAACCAACAAATACTGAGGATCACTTCTACCTCAAAGGCACATGTGAGATTAAAGAGAAAAGGAAAACACAGAACTACAGAGAACACGCAGCTGTTTGTTCTTTTAAAAATACACATCAAAAACCACCTTGGAGTATTTCCTGGAAATACCACAAGCAGTTAAACAAGGAAAAGCCAAGAAGGCCTGAGCTGGAACACCAGACCTGAGGATAAGGAAGGTAAAAGCTGAGGTGGCAAGAGACTTCTCTGGTTTCCAGGGTAGTGGAAACCACCTCTACTGCCCTGTGGCCTTCAGGGTTTGATGTCAAAGGATCAAAGGTTGTATTGTCAAGCAAGTCAGTCAAATTGCAGCAGATCCCTTGTGATGGTAAGACTCGTGTGGTGTCAGTGGGGAGATTCTTCAGGGAGCAACAAGGGCTGTCTCACAGAACAAGGAGAGAGTTCAGAAGGACCCTCCAAAACAGCTACTTTCCTTTTGCAAGGTTTTTGCTTGATTGCAGGGCTGGTATGGTTTCTAGCTGTATATCATCAGATGCCCAGGCATGTTAGCAGCTCAGTGGCAAAAGCAGGTTGGGAGAGAGGTGGGCAACTGCTGGGAAGGACTTCTGGAGGAGACCATTGATTGGAGTGGCATCTGTGGTCAGTTGGACCTACTGAGGATTTATGTATGTAATGCATCTCATTGTGCAGAATTAAGGCAAGTAGGGTCTCATGGTCTGTCCTTTAGGGCACAGCTGGACAAGTTACGTTAGGCTGCTGATTCTTTTGATGATGCCTCTGATGATCCCTGGTCAGGAATAACGGCTCTGTTGGATGGCATTGCACACCCATCTTACACTAGCTGTGTGGATGACTTTCTCCACTCCAAGTTGATTTCCTAGCCAGAGTAGGGAATGTGCAGGTGCCATGAGGTGATGGAGTCTCACAAAGGCATGGGGAATGGTGAGGTCACGTGCTGATGTGAACAGGGCAGGTGTCAGCTCATAAGGCATATTGAAGGTTGCTCCTTGCATACAGGCATTTTGTTCACCCAGTGCTGGTCCCCTCTAGATGTGAAGGACAAAATAATCCCACAGAAGCATTTTCCTGCAGAAACTCTGCAGAGGGACAACTCTATCCATCATCTGGACAAAGATGTAGGTGACCTCCCAAACAGAACTCTTGTCAGCTCTCAAGTGCATCAGTCAGGCAGCTCTCCAAAGGGGCTCAGAAAGCTGCCTGATTCACCTGGCCCTAGTCAGGGGGGTGGCTTGGTGGTAGGACAGGCTTGCTGCTCATGTAAGTTAGCCTATTCCAGCTTCTCTGTGTCCCTCACCCAGGGTGTGCATGTGGTTGGGGAAGAAGAAAGGGCCAGGAAGAAGGTGTAAAGGCTAGCTGGTGAGGTGCAAAATCAGATGGGATAACTGGTAAGTTTGATGTTCATTCTGACAAAGCTTTATGAGGGTGCAGCTGGTGCTTGCCAGAGGTATGCTTAAAACAACAGGTGTGGATGTAGGTGGCTTGAGCCAGTTGCCTGGGAAGCTGAAGCCCAAATTTCAGCCGGGTTACTGATGGCCGTCATGTTCCCAAGGCCTGATGTGCTGAAGACAGCTATACTGGTAAAGCCTAAACCAGGCTCCCCATTGTTTTGTTCTGTTACATAAGTTCAGGGAAGTATGTGACAGGGAGAACGACTATGTCTGCCTCAACTTCTTCAGCTACTTTTAGTGCTAATAAAAGATACTAGACTGATAGTTTGGACTGACAACCCAAAGGGCTGAGGTCTTCTTTCCATTGGACAAGCTGAGCACCGCAGGAAATGCATATCCCTGGCTCCCTCTACCCCAGAATGTTCCTCATCTTTGGCTTGTATAGGAGAAAAGGCTTTATTCAAGCCTTCCTCTCTGCTGAGACTGAATAATGAGTACTCAGAAGGAACATATGCAAGCTCAGTTTTGACTGGGATTCAGAGAAAATCTGAGCTGTTAGGCTGTGAAGGGAATACTAGCGAGAGGCTGGGGCTGTTAGAGGGGTGTGAAGCTGATGTACTTTGGCTGTGTAGATGTGGCTATATCACTGTCTAGTGGCTGTCCCATGGAACACAAGGCCCCTCGCCGCAGCTAGACTTTATAGATACACCACGTGCTCAGATAATGAGTTCTATGTTTTTCAAGCCAAAAATTCTTCTTCCCTGCTGAGGACCATGAAGTCCGTGTATCTGCAACACATGGATGCCTTACAGAGGAACAGATTTGCTCTTGGAGGGCAGTTAGTGTTGTTTTGGTCAGTGCAGGAGTGAAGAAAGGAATCAGCTTTTGGTGACTAAATGCTGAAAGGACTAGGCTGGTATTACGCTACCCAAAATGAAATCTACTGGTCCAGCTAGGAGTGCAACACAAACAAGGCAAAATCTGAATTAAAGGCTGCTAGAGAGAGACAGCACCCAGTGCGCATTGGATAAAACCAGCAGCCCTGTGGACTGAGGACAATCCAACAACAACTCCAGCCCAGCTCCACAAATGTTATTGAACAAGTCTCATGAAGGTGTGTCCTATGTGAATTAGCCTTAAACAAAGAGGACTAAAAATCTCAAGCCTGTTCCTTCTTCCTCCCTGCTGTCTTGGTTTAAAAAGTTGAGAAGTCATGATTAAATTGGCTGAACTTGTTATTTAATATGTTTTATTTAGTTTGTATCTATGATTTTTAAAATATTTATCATATTGCTAAAGAATGGTGACTGTTTTCATAGAAACTGGAGATGGAAGAGACCCAGTAAGTTCACATCCAGTCCATCCCCCCTGCTGCCATTGCAGAACTGTTCTGCATGTGCATTTTCCAGGACCACCTCCAAACTCATTTTGAAATGTTCTACTTTCTTGGCGAGGGTCTGTGTTCCTCGCATACAGATCTGGAAATAGCTGGTGATGTCCATTCTCACCTTTTCTTTATTCCTTTCCCTCTTCATCGTCTCTGTTCTCATACTCCTTTTTCAGGCACAGGCACTTCTTATTTGGTTATCCTTTAGTGTTTCTTCTCCCTCCTTAGCTTTTTTAAAAGGATCTGCGCAGTTGGGCAGGGCTACTCTGGCAGATACAAGCAGCCTAAGAAATATCATTTGAGCAGTTATTTGTTGAGCAACCCTGGAATATCCTGTCCTGGGGAGTATGAAAAACCAAAACAAAAGCTCCAAGGTATTTGCTGGATATCAAAGCAGAAGCACACAGAGAACATTGTCCCTCTGTTAATACCATGGCCAAGCACACTCTTCTTAAGATCCTGTTTTGCTATAACTTTTCAGCAATGAATTTTCTGTTAAAAATGTTATTTATAACTATTGTAGCTCCTTTGTTTATTATTCAGTCCCTGCATTTGTTTGATCTATAGGTCACATTTGGCCTACTTGGGGCAGCTTAGTGAGCTGGCTGTTTTCCGTCATGACAGAGTCATCCTGTGCTTCAGGAGCTAGCCACGGATAAAATAACGGTTTCATGTTCACATTGTATGATTGCAAAGAAAACTTTCCAGATGTGAGCCAGTCAAAATGGATGTAGTGATATCTGCACCAGAAGGCTGCCAGCTTCAAACAATAATTCTGAGAGGTAGGACTTGCATTCCACATTTCAGCTCCAGAGCCTGTTAACAACTATTTAAAAATCAGTGTGGTGAACAGTGTCTCTGTTTGCTCATAAATGAAAAGAGACAACTAGCATGAAAAAACAGGCCACCGAGGATGAAGCTTTCCAGCGTAAGCACAATAACTGAACTAAAGGCAAAATTTACTAGTGTCTGGCTGTCTGCTTTTTCCAGTCAGGCTCCTCCTGTATTCTCTAATCTTCTTTCCTCAGTCAGGTTTTGGGGTTTTTTTTCTTTATTTTTTTTCCCCCTTCTGATACTAGTTCTCTCACTTTCTTCCCTCATTTTCACACCTTTATTTCTCCTCTATATTTCCAAAGTTTGGTTCAGGAGAGCTAGAGAAAAACCTTGCACTCACTGCCCTGTCTTTTTTCCTCAGACTGAAGCACAAAGGCAGCACATCTGTCTGAGGCAATAGTGATTATTAAGTCTGCAGGTCCACAAATGTTATTCCCTTTGTGTTAGTCCGCAGTTAGTGCAAGTGAAGTGTTGGGATGGAGAACCATCAAATCTGACCTCAAAGGAGGCTTCCAAACATCTTTTCAGCTCTGACAACCCATCCAAAAGTTGTACCATAGGATTAAAAACAAACACAGAACTACGTTGAAATCAGAAGACTTTGAAGTTACAGCTGGGTAGCTTAAGAATATTTCCCCCTTGTATTTAGAAGTGCTTTTGGAGGACCTATACATATATATTCAAAAATTTCAAGGTCAAAACTCAACCTTAACTGCTCATTTACTCTTGGGAAGCCTCTTGATCTTCCCTCGAGTTTCACACAGCTCCTTAGGTCCTGTCCTTCCTGATCTCCTGCTGCACTTTTATTAAAAGAGCATGTCACATAAGTGCATTTTAGCGAGATTTCTAGCCATATGCACATAAGCTTGCTTTTCTGGATTCTTCTCCCAAGCCCTTTCTCTTGTAATTTCTGTTCTACTTTTGAGTTGCATATATGATCTGTCCCAAAATTGTAGCACTCCCAGAGAATTTATGTTTTGAATAATAAAAAGCCTTCTATGAACAGAAGGATTTTAATTAGCTCACAGACTAAAAATAATTTTAAAACGTGATTTATTTAAAGAGTCAATTCTGTTTCATGTGGTTGCAGGCGTGAGCAGATTTTGACAGATTGACTGGGTGTGGTGTGGGTTTTGTGTTTGGTTTTGGTCAGTTCAGGTATTATCTGTCTGGACAAACATTAACTGAGAGATGATTCTTAAGTTCAGCTGCTGTTGTCGTTAATTATTCATTATGATGAGGGTTAATAGCTACTTTTCCCTACAATCTTTGTAAGTGAAAGTTTTCACTGTCGTAAAGGCTGAATGCTAATGCACTCCATATAAATCACAGGAATCCGCCTTTCTACAAATTAGTTGCTGTCTCCTGTTGTTCTCTAATAACAATAGACAGAAGAAGAACTGGCAGTGCAAATGGTGATCTGTAATGCAGATCCTTTAGGATACTTACCACCTATAAAATAATAGAAGGTGAGTGAAAGTATAAGGCCCCATCAAAAGATCTGAACAGCCCCCTGGAAATGTCTGTCTCTATGGAGCAGAGAGGCAGCATGGGGCAATTTTTGCTCCTAAACAAGATACTTCCATCAGGACCTTAAAATTTGAATTAAAAAAAAAAAAAATCTTAAACACAGCATGAATGTAGTTCTCAGTATCATTTTAGATTCACACAAGATGCCATCAATCTTACCTCAGCACTCCTACTCAGTCATTCACAACAATCTAATCTCTTCAGCTGTTGTTGGGTTATTCATGATGAGAAATCCACACACATTGATGTTTGTGCATGTATTCACTACGGCTTGGTCCTCAACTGCTATGAAAGCAGTTGGACTCTCAATGGACATGTAGATGAACATCAGGGTCACCTGAACAATGCTGCACAGGAGTGCTGATTTGTAAACTGAAGATCTTCTGCCTCTGATTTGCACTGCTGTGGCAACAGATGGAGTGGTGTATCAAGGGCAAGTGTTCTCACTTTGAGACAGATGGCCTTAAAACTAGAGATAAGGAAGAAAAAGGATGTAAGAATTATTAAAGATTTTGAAAAAAAAAAAAAGACTCTGAAAATTGGAAAGAGACAGATTTGTTTCATTTATGAAAAAGGAAGGTGAAGGTGTGAGTTTATCACAGCCATCAAATATCCACCTGGCGGGGGGGAAGTGGTAATAGAGAGCTCTTCAGTTTCAAAGGCAAAGACAGTTTTATGGTGGTAAAGCAAAAAGTAGATAACCTTACCTGTTTGGTGTTCCAAGCTAGGCAAAGAGTAAGGCAAAGGGAAAGCTCTCAACTCCTCAGAAAGGAACAGACACCCATTTGCCTGCGTTTACACCCAGACATATAGCAGGGCAAGAGACATTTATTGGAATTTTAATTTAAGCAAATTCAGACTTGAAATCAAGTAAATTTTGTAATATTGCTGACAAATAGCTGTCAGAACAATTACCAACAATTTCTGTTACAATATCCTGCAATGGAAATCTTTTCAATTCAAAACTGTTTTTTTTCATAGTCAGGACATTAATTCCAAACCCAACAGTCCCTGTTACAGAAGACATCAGACTATATGTTCTTAATGCTTTCTCCTGTCTTTATAACATCCCAGCCTCTGAATTTATGCCTTTATTACAGTATTGTTTGATCATCAGTCTTAATGAAACTCTCATTAACCACCTCTGCTTTCCTGTGAAATGGTCACACATACTGTTCAGCCATTACTGAATAAATCTAGTCATTAAAGAAAGGAAATAATTCATCTCCTCTTGTCTTCTGTGTCACAGCTGCTAATGGGATGATATAATATCTATCATGTACATCAGAAAGTACATTCTGTTTCCTTTTAAAAACATAAAAAGTAATTTAAAATGTTGCTATTGTATTGCACCTACTTTTTGTCATATACTTTTCCACACATATCATGCCTTAGAACATACTTCTTGGGCAGAGTGAGTCTTCAGGCTTTTATAGGCAATGAGAATTTTCTGGGTGGCTTTTAAATACCCAGTTATTGGTCAATATTGACATCGCATTTGAAGGGCAAGGGAAGAAGAGGTGTTATCATGTTTAGCTACATCACCTACTGCATTCTTTTTCTACATCAGTCTTAATGTGACAAAATGTTTCAATTAAGGAAGTATTTTGCTTCTTGGAAAGTTCTTTGCTCCAAAGACACACTTGGTTAAGTATTGCCCCTCCTTTGCAAATAGGAATCAAGTCACTGGAATTAATATCCATATCTGGTATAGCAGAGATTCGTTTCAGATAGTTACAAGAATGAGTAACTCTGGAAATAAAGAGGCAGTGAGTTATTACACAGGCCTTTAGTGCTGGGTGTTTGAAAATAATTTCTCCACCTTACCAGTGGTGACTTGGTCTAATTGTCTGTAACAAATCTTGGTACAATCTTGTTTACCTCATTATCTGTCAGTGACTGGCCAATTTAACTAACTGATTCCATGGCCACATCCACTCCCCCTGCCTGGTAGCTGATTCAACAGCTAGGTCACTATTGAAATAAAACAAATGGGCCTGTTATCATGGCACCAATAGTGCTGTATTTTTAGCAGAAACCAAGGGCCTAACAAGATATACATATGAATATCATATATCACCTGTCTGTATCTGAGGCTATGGCTCTGGAAAATCCTCCTAGCAGAGCCACAAGGTTAAGAAATTCCTACTTGTCTCCCTTGGCGCCAAACAGTCATTCACCAATCTTTGTTGTGTGTAGTTGTCTGTGGAGATGGGCAAGAAATTGGGGAACTGGTCTGATTAAAGAATCAAAATTAAAAATACATATGGTTTTAATTTGGTCCTGGTCCCTGTACAGCCCCACAATCATTGCTGTCATCAGAACTAAGGAGACTAGATGGGAACAGAAAGGGCACCTGCCTGAATCAGGAGAAATAGCTATCTTTTTATAGCTTTTTGTATATATATATATATGGCCCAAAATAATGCCTCTATTCCTTGAACGTTCCTGAAACTATTCTGAGAAATAACCCAGAAAGCATTAATTAGTCCGAGGACGATTCTTTGAAATGGCTAGCCCTTGCTTAAAATGGTTTTGTAAGCTAAAGTCACTCCTCAGGTTGAAAGGCCCCTACTCTTAGTATAACCAAGTTTCAATCAGACATTAATTCAAGTTTTTGCTTCTCAGTGCTCACATCAAATATCTGGGAATTTGAGGAAAGATTGATATAAGTACAATTAGAATCTAGTTACTCAACTCATTACACATTTTCAGCTCTGAAACTACAGGAAGCACTTTAAACATAACTTATTTATTATAACAAAGGTTCAACAATCACTTCACAGTTTTCCAATTTAGGATGATTTAATGACAGTACTCGGGGACGATATCTTACGTAGTATTCCAGAATCTTAATATTAGTATTCTACGTTTTTCTTTATGTTCATCATTCCATACTCCTCCATCAGTAGTTGTCATACTTACTGCTTTCACCATTTGCCTTCTCTTTCAGTCATTACACCTGCTTTGCATTGTTTGCTTTTCTAAGTAGTACTTGCCACCCTCAGAAAGTATTGTAGTTATTAATTTTTTAACTTTCCCGGAATCGAATTTATTTTGCTTGGAGTTTGAAATAAAATCATCATCCATCGTCTTGTAAGGCAGAAGGCAACATTTGGCACTGTAGCTTGATGTTAGTAAGATTTTCCAAATTTATTTTTCTGCTGCTGGTTTGTTTTGGGTGATGGCAAAAATTTGTTTATTTTGCAGTGTTTAGACTTTTTCTTCTTTTTTTTTGTCGGTTGCTAATTTTGTTTATTTCATTCTGTGTTTTTTTAGAAGTACTTGTATAGTAGAAGAGGATTTACACTGATTACAACTGGTTGCAATTCAGTTACCAGCTGTTTGCCTTTCAGCTTCTTGTTGAATTCAGTAGACTTGGAGGTGCCATGGGAAGACTAAAACCCTGACATGTCCACATCTGGAATGCTGTCCTCAGCTGTAGTCTTTCCTACTGAAAACAGGATATACTGGAACTAGAAGAGTCACAAAGTAAAGGAGTAAGAATAATCAGTGGACAGGAATGGCTTGTGTACAGGGAGAGACTACATAGGCCGTTCAGTTTGGAGATGAGGCAGCTGAAGTCCGTTATGATAGTGGTCTGCAAAATCATGAATGGTCTGGAAAAGGCAAAAAAGGAATTTGTTATTTCTCATAATACAAGAAGTGGATTGGGAGGCAAGTGAAATGACATGTGTTGAACAAACAAAAGGATGGAATATCTTTTCCACACAGATTGCAGAGTTCAGTGAAAAGGTATGTCGCTGAGGCCAAAAGTATGAATGGGTTCAAAATGAGATTTGACAATCTCATGAAAGAAAGCTCCACCCAGGACTGTTCTGGCTTGTGAGGAGGACTTGAACAGGTGAATTGCTAGAACCTGGGAGAGAACTGAACCACATTTTGACTGTTCTTATACTCTGTCCCTCAGCACTTGCCACTGGCCTACAGAGGTGATACGCTACCTTCTTAAGTGGACCTTTACTACAACTGAAGATGGCTGTTCTTATGTGCTTAGGAAGGCTGGGACCAGGGAGGGAGAGAGAGATGGAGAGGAGCATTGAATGCATTGGGATATGAGATCAAGTCATCAGTGAGAAAGTGCTGGGCGATATGATCGTTAGTTGTCTGCTAGTTGGGAAAGGCAGAGATGAGGAGAGCAGGGAAAGAATCTGCCTTTTGCTCTCCTTGTCCTGTACTCAGTTTGCAGTTTTCAGTGTGAGGCTGCTGTTTCGCTGTTTTGTCTCCTATCTTTCTCACGTTTTCATCTTCTTTGTGACCCTTTGGCTTGGGCAAGCAGTCATCTTTTTTTTTTTTTTTTTTTTTTTTAATTTTTTTGTAATTAAGCAGAAACAACCTAGGTCANAATCTTTCAACACAATCACAATACAGGTGCATATGTAAGGTGTTCATGGCCATCTCTGTTCCTATCCCTGCACTTTTCATAGCCCCACAACATTCCCCAAATGAAATAATTAGAGGCAAAATACCAGTTCAAAAATATCTGCCCTAAAGTAAACCTTCCACATTCCATACCATCTCCTTTGTCACCAGAAGCCCTATAAAAATTGAATTTCTTCTGCAGGTTGCTGTTCCTCTCTTCTAGCCATCATATTTCTTATTCCAGGACAGCTACTTTAGTGTTGCTAATGGTTTCCCCTTGTTGTGCACCCGATGTATAAATAAAGGTCTTTTTGCACAAAACAAAGTCGAGTTACCATCTTTGATCAGATTGTTTGGATCAGGTTCAGCTGACAACTACAGAGTTGTTTTTCCACCCCTATGCATTTTCAACATGCTGCAAATCCCTTATGCTTGTGGGATTTCTTGTTTGTTTGCTCGGGTTTCTTCAGAGGTTAACTTCTCCAAAGAGCAGTGTGGAAAAGAGAGGAATGCAGCAAATTTCCCAGATCTTGAGGAGCAAAGAATGTGTGTTGCTGGCAGAATATGATTGCTAAGAAACACCTTGGATGCCATCAAGCTAAAAGCATAAGGGCTGTGAAGTCAGAGTGCATCCACAGGAAAAAGGTGAATCTGAAGCTGTCAGGCCTTTGAGCATATGGTGCACACGTGAAATAGATCTTCAAGATCAAAGGTTAAAAGTTATTTTTTAACTCATGTAAACAGTTCTTTTGTGCTTCCACAGTGCCTTTTGCCTAGGGATGCTAAAGCGTTTTTGTAGCTTGGGGGACCATTACCTTATCTAACAATCAGGGACACTAATACACGGAGAGTTGAGCTGCAAAGTCAAGTCACGCAATCAGAAAGTAAGGGCTGGAAACAGCAGAGACTGTTCCTTTCTCTGTGGACCTTGTTCTTACAGCATCAGGATTTAATTTTTAAAAGGGCCAAATATTTTGTTAGTAGGTAATTATTAACCAACTAGCCCTTCCTATAGCCAAAAAGACCGCCAAAATGTGACTTTGTAGTAAAATACCTATGATTTACCAAAGGTGAGACTGATACATACCCAGGCAAGGAAGTATTATTATTCCCATTTTAGAGGTGAGATACTTAACACTCAGTCCTGTGTTCTAAACAATGAACGATGTTTGCAACAATTTTAATGTGTATATACTTCTACTCTGTCCGCCTTTGTAAGAGTGCACATACTGAAACACATGCAGTTAGACAATGCAGCAACGTTTTGTTTAAATCTTGGGCTTACTGCAGGCTCTGATTGAATCCCTGAGGCCTAAGTATCGAATCTCTACCTGGAACCCTGTACATTGCAGTACTTATGCAGTCAGTATAAAATAAGGTATTTACGGGATAGAGAGCTTGACAGCACCAACGCCAGGTATGTTTTGTCCAATGTATTAAACATCAGTGCTCAAAGTTCAAATTCAATTTATGCTTTTATGTGCTTACATATCTCTTCCCTTGCCCTCATCAGCCAGGAATGAAACTAGGAGTAGCACAGTGCTGTACAGATAGATCAGATTGTTCTTGCAGTATTTCAGACCCTGGAACTGAAATACGAAGTGGTTGTTTCTTTGATCTAGAAAGTCTGAATAACACCTAGAGTACCAAAGTGATCTACAGGAAAGGGCATAATGGAATGTATTCTTTTTGCCAATGTCTGTGATTTTAAATGAACCACACTAAACACAAGCAGATGTTTGGAAAATAGGCAAAGTTATTGGCAAAGGCCCTAATATGAACCGCTTTAGAAGAGTGCCTGATTTGCAATATCTGGATATGCATCAGTGATGTGAAAAAAAGTAGAGAAAGTTTACAGAGGAGTCTCAAGTAGGTTTTTTGTTCTGTGAAGGTCTGATTTTGAAGTATCTCTTCTTCCTGCAATGGCAGAAAGACCCTAAGCTTATAAAACGTAGTGACTGGAAATTCTGTGGGAAATAATCTGTGGGGAAAAAAAGATTGGGGAGATTTGAAATATTGTTACACTGGTTTTGAAACCCACTTTTTCCACTTTGAGCTTCTGAATATTTTAAACCTTTTAAAACATAAGTATTGGAAACAAAAAGATTTTCCAGTTGAAAAAGAAGGCTTCATTTTGAAAACATTAAATTCAGATATCATAACCACATAATTTTTTTCCCAGACTTTTACTGAGTCAATTTATGAAAAGCTGCTCTTTCTCACTAACAGGACTGGTTTCAAAGAATTAGCTTTTCCTAATGAACAATGTTACTTCAGAAAATCCATAATCGGTTTTAAGAAGGGCTGTGTTTAAAAGCAATCCAGAACTCCTCACATGCGGGCCTGGGAGCACATGCTGCTTCTCAGTAACAAACATATCATCACCCGGTGGCAACTAGCCTTTTATCAAGAGCTGTCAAAAGGTACAGGTCAGCAAGACCAGCACAGAAAAAAGGTGCTGATGCAGGTATCCTGAGTAGGCGGCCTGACCATGTTAGATGAGGAGATGATAAGGTGAAGGGTTGTTTTTTTTCCAGGGGCTGGAATTACTGGAGGCGTCAATTAGCCACACAGATATGCACCCAGGGAAGCATGTTCTCTGTGGCTGCAAATGAGACAAGAAATTATTTACAAGGAAATCTGTCTATTTCTACATTGTCCCCAGCACAGTAAAGTTCAAAAATTCCTGATCAGGTTAGTAAGCTGGTCCCTACTGCCTACTGACAGTTTCCTGGCACTTCCCGGTACCTAGATCTGCACTGTACTGCTGATGCAATGCATTTCCTTGAGCGTTTAGGAAGTGAGCAACTACAGAAGGATTACTATGGAAAAATCTATTAATGCTGCTGTGTACTGACTGCACGTGTACAATGGCCTAGGATCCAGGAGCCATGGAAATGCCAATGGCTGGTTTAAGAGACACAGTTATTAATCAAAGGTTAAGTATACCTGCTTGGATGGATGACAAGCAGGGATATTTGCTCTAGATAGTACACAAGCATATTCTGACAAGAGTATAGG
Source organism: Scopus umbretta (assembly GCA_013400535.1). Classification (NCBI taxonomy): domain Eukaryota; kingdom Metazoa; phylum Chordata; class Aves; order Pelecaniformes; family Scopidae; genus Scopus; species Scopus umbretta. The sequence continues at coordinate 136,412 of VZTL01029739.1, forward strand.
ATGCTTGAACCTATAAACCAATACTTCCTTTAATCCACTTTTGCCAAACTGCTACTTTCAAGCCTCTAACTTAACTTGTTTCCTCTGCTGTGCTTTTTTTCCCCTTGCAGATCAAAGGCTGCCCAGGTTCTAAACCTGCTTGTTATCCATTTGCCATTCAGAAACATCTACATCCTTTTTTAACCTGGTTCAAGCAAATCCCAGAATGTGGATTTCCTGTTGGAAAAGTGCTCTGCGGTGACCGAGATCAGTTGTTGAGCAGTTGGCTCAGCAAGGAAGAATGGCCTTGTGGATCAACAGTGGAGTGATTCTCAGATCAGGTTCCATACCTTGCTCTTTCAAAGCCTTCGTGTATGGCTTCAGTCAAATTGCCTAACTCTGCATTAGTTCTCCCATGGCTCGCACAACATGACAGTACCTGTCTACTTCCCTTGGGAATTGCTTGCACGTGATAGTGATGCTGACAAATTGAGCACCTAAATGACTAGATAGCTCCAACGCCAATTTCTGTATCTGCCCTGACATATACCTCAGTGGTAAAAAGATGTCAGGACCTTCACAGATGCCTTCCCTTAAAGTTATTTTCCTGAGTGTTTCCTCAGCTCTTCTTTGGAGCTGTTCACCTCCATTATTTCAGTTCCAGGCTTTCCCTGTTGCTGAAAGGTTTCAGTTATGCCAGATTATAAATCAGATTGCAGCTAATAGTAATAGCCATTTTAATTTTTTCTATCTACTTTCAAATGCAGGAAATAAGTTCCTTAGTATTTTCAGCTAGTCAGTCACCCTTCTAATTTCCTTTGAACCATTTGCCTGTAAGCAATGTTAAACAATTGCCATGGCCCATCTCAGATATTTCAGTAGTGAGCTGTTCCTACATAGAATGAATATGACACATACAGAATTAGGCCTTCATGTGGCTCCCTCACTGAAGGTAACTTAATCTCTTAGGTGCATTTCCTTGTTGCGGAGACTCCATTGCAGGGCCATTCTCTGCAAGTGTTTCCATAGCAGAATCTCTTGGAAAACCAGTAGAGGATAACTCTGGGCCAGATGCCAGATTTCAGTTCTCTATTGTCATGTGGGGGTTAGGCTGCAGGAGAAGAGAAGTCGCTAACGGTAAGGGTCTGTGATACCAGTGACTTGGTTTTTACTCTCACCAGGGACATTGTAGAGGACCCTATAATTCTTTTTTCTGTGACTTAAAGGTGGCAGATTCCTGCTTTGGTCTGTGAATCAAGAAATTTTACATAGTTTAAAAAAAAAATCCCCCCCCAATGCATCTTAATACTTTTTGCCTTATGAGGCAAACACAAGTTGTTTAATTATATATTAGGCTGGACAGCTAACAGGGCAACTGAATTTTTCTTTCCCTGAAAATAAATTCTACCTAGCACTCTGCTGTAGAAGTTTCTGAACAGAATGGAGCTTCAGGCAAACATCTTTACTGTTTCCTGTGTAAAGAAGCACGAAACATCCACATCTCCAAATATTCAAACTCACACAGGTAAGTTCTCCTCCTGATGCTGGTCTATGCTTACTTACCAAAAAGATAAGGGATGAGGCTGTGATGTTTCTGCTAGTTTCCACCATGGTTCATGCAAGACTGGTTCCAGGGCCTGTTATGTTTTCTGGTACAAAGTTTCAGAATTTTGCCTCTTCTCACAGAACTTCTTAATATCAGTTAAGAGTGGCTTTATCACTCACCTGCTTAATCACATCAGCTGCTTCCAGCTCTCAGAATGAGAAATAGAGTAAGCCTCTTCCTCTTCAGTAACAGACATTTTTGTTAATCACTGGGAGAAAACCACTTGACAAACATGTCAGAACAATCTGCATTCTCTACTGTGTGTGAAATCTAACTCACTTTTTCCTGACACTGCATTTCTACCAGCTATATTGGACTACTTGCTTAAAACAAAAGCAGTGGATCTTCCCACTGAATACTGAGTATGCATTCAGTAGCAGTATTACCATAAAGTACTAAGGAATGTTTTTCTTTCTGATTTTCTCTCACTGAGCTACTGTGAAGGTCCTAATGCACCAAGATCTAGATTTACCTAACTAATGCTCAGAAACTTTTCATCAGGAGCTACACAGGATGTCAATTTTTTTCACTTAGAACCTTTCTGGAGAAATCACTTAAGCCTGTGGTGATCTGCTGTCTCCATCTTTTCACATAAACAGCATATTGGTTGTATTTACACACGCTGGAAGAGCTAGGAAGGCAAAGACCCATTGCAGTTGCCTGCCATCCAAAATACTGTATTTGTTGATGTACTTAGAGATTATTTAAGGAGTGCGCTTGAATCAGGAAATTTACTTCTCCGGATATTTTTCCTGCATATGTTTTTTAAGCTTCTGGAGCAATTTGGCTTTCAGGCATTTTTTCTTCTCATATGAGCAGGGCTAAGTCCATGGAGGGTCCAATGACTTTTGTTTCTGAGCCAGAGACCTAAGGGCTGGCAAGATCAGCACAGAGACTGTTATTTTATTTCAAATTGTTCAGACATGTACAGTGAAAGGTAGAAAAGAGGTACTCCTACTACAATCAAGGTATCAACTGCAACAGCTCAAGTAATATTGATGACTTTCTTCCAGAATACTTTGTATTCTTGGAATATGCAGAGCTGCTGCCAGGACTGGAAGGGTGGGGCATTCCCCCCTTTTTTTTTTCTTTTTTTTTTTTCCCCCCTGCACATGTGGAGGGAGAAAGGGAAGAAAAAGGCCTGGCATTTTAAAGTACTTTTCAAAGATTGCCAGAGTAGGAATATACACAAAGACCAAGTATCTCAGAGAAGATCAGTAATAGGTAAGTAACATTCCTATATAAACCCAATAAATAATTATGGTAATGTCTCCAAGACTTTAAGTCCCATGTGCTCTTCAGTTTACCTCCTAAAACACCCAGGGAAAGCAAAACTTTGCTGCTAAAAATCCACAGTCATGGGAATACTTGCTTCATTCTGACAGAGCCTTACATCTCCTTTGCTTGCTGCCTCAGGTAATGCCATAAGGACAAGATAACGCTGTCTTTCCTTAAGGTGTTGAGGTTATGAGGGAATGTGGCAAAAGAGTGCTTCACAAAATGTCGCTGTGATACCCCTACCTGGCTTCACACTTTTATCAGCACTAGTCTACATTGCACAGTGGGAGTCATTGTGCATGTGTAATAAAAGTAATGCTGGAGCCTTCCCTTACGGGTGCCTATTCAACCTACCTAAATGCTTGGAAATTGTCTTAGAGGCACATAAGAGAACGGATTTTCATGTCTCACTCAAATGGCTGATGTTCTATTGTATGGAGTGCTAGTGCAAACTGAAAGGCTTTAGTACTACATTTCTTGTTTTTTCACAGTTCTTCCACGTGAAGACTCTTTAGAGGGCCTTTTCTTGTCTGATCTTCTTGCTCTTAGCAGTATTACTTAATTCCATTCTTTTCATATTGTTGTTTATTTTTGAAATTGTACTTATTCAAACCAACAAAAGATATTCAGGAAATACAGCTGATGGAGAAGAGTATACATATACAATGGAGTTGTACTGTACTATGTAGCTTTAAAAACACTGTACTTATATTGATACATGTCTAATGACAGATGTTAGATAGTGGAATCTATCTAACCAAAACTATCATGCCTCTTTATTCACTGGTAGATCAGTCTCCCAGTGTTTCTTTCTAGGTCAGTTGAAATCAGCCCATAAAGAAAATTCAGTGCTGAGAAGCCTTTAGATATACAAAAAAAAATCAACAGATTTTTTCATTCCTCTTGAAAATGCTGAAAACAATTTGTAAAAATTGTCTTTAGAAGT
>VZTL01029742.1:198-12535 GCA_013400535.1 Scopus umbretta
AGTCAAAGGAGCTGGGCACATTCAAACGACCACTCATCCCATCCACAGGATGGGATGGGAAGGCTCTGTAGGTGGTCATCTCTCTTTGCTCTCTAGGAAGAGAGTAACTTAGCAAAAAGGTTAACGTTTTTAGTTTTTTAGGGTTTTAGTGATGACTAGTGCTAGATAAGAAAAATCCCGTGTTTAAGGCTAACAAAAAAAGACTTCCTATCCTCATTTCCAAATGAGAACAAATGAGCTAAAAAAATGATGTCACTTGCTCAAGGTCACATAAAAGGTTAGTAGAAAAGCTGGAAGTTAAAACTCAAATTTTTTTAGTTCAGCCCTTCCTTCCTCATGGTGAAGTAGGCAGGAAAAAGGTTCTCACTGCTTTCCAATAAACAGCAGTGGAAGTACATAATTATTTCACACAAGTACATTATTTCACACTTTGTGCTTCCTGTCCATTTCTCTGTGAAAAGAACATCGTCCCTGTCGTTTTCTTTCTCCCTCATCTAAGCCAAAGACATAGAACTTTAGGCCACTTTTCCTGTTTCCTTAGCATTTATTCCTAGAGACATTGTTTATGTTGTTGAATTCACTATGGCCTGATTCTTCAACTGAGATCAGCACAAGACTTGCAACCAGCTTGAATGAATTCAGGAAGAGGTCTTAGACATACCTGTTTCGACGCAGAAATCAGAGTGTTCAGGAGAGGGGGGTTGTTAAGGATTTTTCCAAGCATATAATGTAAACATAATCTTTCACACAAGATTTCATTTTCATTGACTCCCACTTCACAAATTAGAGATCTGATAGATCTTTGTTCTTTTCAGATCTAGGACTAACAGAAATGGACATAATTTTAAAAGAATCATGCTGCTTCTATCTGTTCAGCTGAGGCACTTAGCACAAAAAGAGCAGGAGTAGAAGGACCTCTGCAGAAAAGTCTCCGAACAAGCATTTGGCTTGGCTGGAGACCATGAGCCAAGGTATTTTTAATGGTGAATTATTACAGATAAAATGGCACCTACAACTGACCATTTGGCAAACACAGCATCATTAACGCAAGAGCTCATGAAATTACTGAAGTGGTGTGGAAACCAGCAGTTACTGGTAACAAAAGCTAAGCAGAAAAGAATACATTCATTTAAATTTCTTAAATACACACATAGGGATAATAGCATAGCAAAAAAGGTCAGGACCGAGGAAAAATTTTAGTAGCAAAACACCAGTGAACATCGAATTCTCAGAAATTTTGACGCAGATCTAAAACAAGGCTTAAGTGGATTATTCAATAGGTTGTTTATATCAGGACCTCATCACTGATCATATTTAAAAACAGAAAGGATATCTTTGCCACGCACTGCCAGCAAGCAGCATGGACTTTCAGGTGCACAGCAGCATTCCTCTGCCTTAGCTCCCCAGAGACAGAGAAGCACATGCAGGTTCCCAAAAAAGAACCACGTGGAGAAAAATACAGTTTGAGAGGCATCCTAGCAGCAGGCTCCTGGTCTGCACATGTCATCTTCTCACTCCATCTCTGGCGTTGTTTGATCACGTGTACTTCAGCCAGTCCTCCTTCCCCACTCATAAACCTAAAGCTTCTCCCTTGTCTATCACATCATTTCTAACATCGCCCCTGCAGCAATCACTCCCAGTCTCAAGGAATTCTCAGCGAGAGGCAGAGGAAGGTTTTTATAGCCTCTGCCAAGATTTCACATTATTTTGTGTGAAGTATTTTTGCATCCTCTACTGCCCATAATGTTCACTACCGTCCAGTGGTGTGGACTCACCTTAAAAGACATAACTACAAGCAGAACACCACACAGAGTTTGGGGAGGGGGAACACTGCAGGTAGGTTGTTATTTGTATTTAGCTGCTAGAAGGCTATGTGGAGCAGAGAGAGTTATAAAGATTGACATTTGTGTTTTTAAGTTGACATTAACATAATGGAAATAGTGTGTAACTCCCATCTCCCCAGCCATCAAGGGTCTGTCAGCCTTAGTCAGTGTCTCAACGCCCTCTCACTCATCCTCCTTAAAGTAAATGAGTCGTTATGCATCCGAGGTTTCTTCCAGAGGCAAGCCCAGCAGGGTCCTCTTCCCTCTAACTTACTGTCGTCCAGAGTTTTGTGTTTTAGTAGATTGAAACATCCTGTAAAAGCTATCAGGATCAGTTGCTAGTATAGAAGCACTTGCACTTGATCCAAGCTAATCAAATGTTCTTCAGATCCTAAGCCCCAGGGTTTAAGTAAGCACACCCAAAACATTAAGCAAAAATGACCTTCTCAGTGTGGCTACCATATCCTCCTTTTTGACCCCTTTTGGCACAGTTTTGGCTGAGACAAGACAGAGAGTTAAAGCCATGGTGAATGGGCCAAACAATAACACAGTAAGCATGTCTCTGATGTCACCAGAATGTTACATCCCAAGACAAAAAAAAGCTGGGGTTAGATGGAACTGAACATTTTTTAATTACTAGTAAAACAGGCTTTTTGATAGGTAATATTTTGTTTTCAAGCTCACATTTCAGTCTTTCCCAATGGAAACAGTAACCAAATTAAAGGGCTTAGGAGCTCCTATTATAATCAAACACAAGTCTGAACTTACAAGTCACGTACAACCCGGCAGTCAAGAGGTTATGGTAAGTAAGAAGGTAGACCACAGAAAACCAAAGAACAGGAAACTTTCAGGCTAGCGTTGATGGAAAAACTCTGGATTAGATGGATGCAGTACTGAATAACTTATTTCAAAGCGAACAGCTCTAACAGAAGTTTCTGACCCTTTTATAGAGGAAACGCTGAAGATGTATGATGTAAGAATTCAGAAGTGCATATGTCAAGCTGCAAAGTCTTGTTTTGAGTTATATACAGCAAGATCTGTGTTCACGCAGCTATACAAAGTGACTTCCCCTTCTTCCATTCACGGGCTCCACCAACTGACTGACTTCCTTAATTTCAAAGACCAGTGTTTATTATTCCATGAAAGTTGGTTTAATGCTCAGCTTGTCCATATGCCCAGACAATTTAATGGAATTTCTGGAAGGTTCTGGGCGTACAATACTTAAACAATTCAGTCCAGTCTTCTGTTAAAATCACTCTTTCCATGCAGCCATAGAAAGAACAACTTCTTCCACCAGTGACAATTCCAGAGACATCCAGATGCTGACAATTTAAAAAATGGCAAAGCATTTCAGCAGAATTAAAATCAATCCAATCCAACATTTCCCCATTCTTCGGGAGGGGCCTTAAAATTGGAACATCGCACATAAGCATGAGCTTCTATCGCTGACAAATATTAAGGGGCAATAAATGAAATGGCTTAGAAGTGTATGTTCCCAAAGCCAGTTCTAAGATCGTATGAGGTTGTGTTGCCTTAGCTTCAGTACTGTCTTGGACTCAGGAGGTTAGGAGGTTAATTTTAATTCTGCCCACTAAAATGCAACACAATTTCTCAGTGAAGAACTTAGAGTAAAAGGAGGCTAGGCTAATAAGAGGAGCCAATTTCCTTGAGTGAACTTAGGCTTGATTAACTTTCTGAAAATATAATGTAACGCTAATTACAAATTTAAACTTTGACCGAGGTTAGCTCTTTAATTTCCTTTGGAATAAAAGCAAACAGATGTCTCTAGAGTAAAATGAACAAAATAAAAAAATATTCTAAAATTGGACAAAAAGTCCAAATCTCACTAGGGAAGCTGTACATGCAGTTCCCATTCATATTAATTGTAAGCATTTGTCTAAGAAAACATGTGTGATCGGTTGCTACAGCTCAGCTGATGACTGGCAACTTGATGACGTGCTTGAGGCCAAAATCTATCTAGAGGCAGCCTCTCTTGCTGGCTGACAGAGCTGCCTGAATGTTTAAAAGGATGGTAATTTCAATTAATACTGAGGGTGCTCAGGTTAAAGAACAAATATTAAAAATGAAAGCTGGTAGAACTCAAGACACATTCATTTCAGGGAGGAGACTCCTCCCCACCTATTGCCCTATTTTGGGCAAACCTGCTCTCGTTACTGGGAGACTTTCACTGGTAAGGCTTCTCATGCCAATGATGTAAGAATCCCAGGTCTGTTCTCTCTCTAAGGTAAAAATAAGCTACTTGAATTCAAAGAATCTAGTCCTATCTAAATTCAGACAAATATGAAAGAGAGACATTTCAGTCACTCCCCAAAAGTTCAGACTAACACGTATTAACAAATCTGGGGACCAGGGGACGGCAAAAAAGGCTTACACAGTGCCCTGACTGAGTTTAGCTTCCACACTCGTAACAAAACTCAGTCAAAAAGCCCAAACCGCTAAATGGCTGGATTCTCTTCTGGTGTGAATCGGTGTAGCTCAAACGCATGTACCGACTGTATACCTTTTAAAGTAACAACTCCTCAGGTACAAGGCATTTGAGATCTGATTCCTTATTCCAGGCAGTTATTAGATCCATATTACCATATACTTACAATAATATTTTTTTATATTTTAAAAATATCACAAGATTTTGGCCCAAGCGAAAAAAAGAGAAAAAAAAAAATATTTTTTTTTTTTAAAACCTCCATGCTATTTTTCTGGTTGTAACTTTGTGGTTTTATGACATGACATTTATTCCTGGATATCAGATGTTAAGAAATATCACATCATATTAAGAGGCAAATTAACTTTATCTTCTTCCCAGATCTAGATCACCCAACCTGGGTCACGATTACTAAAGCTAATATCCTGTTCTATCGTAAAGGTTGGTATTTGCTGATTCCACTGATTTTTGCCATACTCGGGCTACAAAGATTGCTTTAAAATCTTTGAGAAAATACACAGTTTGTTTGGAAACATGCAGAAATAGCATACTTGGGTACCACTTCTCTGAACCTAATTTATAGATTAATTTAAATATTCTGGATGACTTCTTGCTTAAAATCCTTCCCATCAGAGCACAGGAATAGCACAGGAGGCCTTGGAGTGGGAGAGACAGTGGGACCAACACCATGATGCACTATGGTGCAGCTGAGCACTGGCAGCAACGCAGGGTTACTGTTCGGAGAAAGGAAAGTTTCGCGCAGAAAGGGAATGGAGGGCAGCTTGGAACAGAGATCAGTGTCAAGGGGGAATCCTGCTGCGAGGAATTTACTGAGCCCAGAAACTGTCTCTGTTTTTATTACTATTTATAAATAAGTGACGTTAATTTTTAAAACTTTCCTTTCACAGCAAAATCCCAAGGTCATGGGAATCACCAACACCACAAATAGATGATTGAGACAAAGATATGAAAACCTGCAGCTGCACAGGGTCTGCCAGCTACGGGCCTCCATTCCTTCTCCCTCCTCCATCCCCACCCAATGCTCCTCATCTCCACTGGATGGACTCACTGTGCACTGCAAGGTGAGCCCTACCTCAATGCTAAGCTCATGCAAGCACTGCTAAAATTAAGAGTAAATCCAGGTTCACAACACGCCAGGACACCACTCTTGCTGCTTCCCCACGAGATCCTTTTGGATTAATCCAGACATTCATCTGACCTCTGCTTTCTCTGTTGATGGTAACATAACTGTGATTGCCATGAGGCCTTTTGTCGTCAGTAGGGGCTGGGATTAGAGCCCAGTACAGATAGCACAGCCTGGAAGAGCACTTTAGCTGTGACGCTAGCAGTTTCAGGAGAAAAAGCAAGGCGGCCAGGAGAAAAAGGCACATCTGCTTTGAGCGACGACAAGGAAAGAGCATGAGGAGAAAACAGCCTTTATTATGGCAGTCAAGCTTCCCTGATGGACTGGCTTCTTCCCTGCCCCTCACCTCCCAACTGTTTTTTCCTGCAGATCCCAGTCTTTTAAGATCTTCACATCTTTCATCATTTGTATTCCAACACTTCCCCAGACAGCCAGACCAACCCGAGAGAAGATTCTCCTGCCATGTACTGCTTGCCACTATCTTATGTGACATTCGCATCCGCTAGAGCTCACCTTCCTCTTTCTCTGCTGAAGGGAGGTTCAGCTGCCCCTACAGCTTACAGGAGCTGGGTAGTTTGAAAGAACTGTGTCTTTATCAGCATTCAAATGCAAGAAGTTATTCTGCTGGAAATTTGGGAACCATTTAAGTTTGAGTGAGAGTGAAAGCCTACAAAGCCTACCTTCCAATCCTCACCAGTAGAGCATGCAGAAGCTCATACAACTTTGCTATGAATCAGTTTCATTCCTTGCAAAAAAACACTAGCGCTTTGTTTACTGCAGGTCCTAGCAATCATAGCTGTTAGATCACACAGCTCAATATAATGCCTCGCATTACAGGAGTTATTATAGACAACAGTAAATTTGTTACTGAAAACAAGGTGTTTCGTGGTGGCTCCTGCACGATGCAAAATGTCTTGGAACAAAAACTACTTGTCTTAAAAGTAAGTTGAGGTTGGACAGCTTGCAATGAACACGGCCATACACCAATCCACCGATGTTCTGCCTGCACGAGACTTACTGGAATAGCTTAACTGTTGCTAGGGAAGCTCATTCAGAGAAAGTTTCTTTTGAATCTTTTGAGCTGGTAGGAAATTTTTCCATCTAAAGCCATCCGTATGTCCATCAGAACAGTTCCCTCCAAGTAGAGGCTTTGTTTTCCATAGCAAACTGCAGATTTTCATCAGAAAGAGCTAAAATCCACCCAGCAAAAAGATTTTCAGCTTTTCAAAAAGCCAAAAGTTCCCTAGAAAAAGTTTCCAACATCAGCACCAGGTACAAATTGCCCGGACTAACTGGGGCACTGTTCCCCCCTGTAGCCATTCCCTGGGTGTCTCTCTGTAGCACTAATCCCCAGCTGAGCCTCCAGCTAAGAAATCATAACGTAACACCCACCATGAGTAAGCATCACACTTCAGTGAAAACTTTCCTCAGCATTTGTTCCTTCGTACATGACTAATCAGGATATACCTCAAGGTATTTTTCCTACCCTCTCTACATAGGCAGCAGAGACAGTTACATTACAGTGGAAACATCACTCCAGCAACTACCCTTACCAGTAAAGACACACATGCTCCTTTCCTCCTATCTGCCCTGAATGAAACAGCTTACTAGCAGGTGCCACTGATTATTGAGCACTCACAGAAGAGCTGCTTCCAGCTATGAACCAACAACTGACACAAGCAGCATCACAACCAGCATTTCCTAATTTTGTATTACCTTTTTTCATGCTCTGTTTTCCTGGTCTGCTTTGCTTTTGTGTGCACCATGACACAGGTTTTCACGTCCCAGTAAATCAGAGTATCACCTTTTAACCCCCACCACCTGGGATGGCAAAATCCCCAAGATCAGTACCTGGCCACTCCTCTTCCTTGAAAGCAAGCCACATGATACTCACTGCAGTGTTTCACTGATACTGTTGCTTCTTATCTGGCTGTCTGAAAGCAGGTAGAAAATATTTCACGTTATTTTTATACATATTTTCAAGCTGCACAACTACTGCATTTTCTTTTGTTTATAAAATACAGGGGGAAAGGTACGAGGTTTATTTCCACTAATCGGCAATTTCAAGGAAGTCAAGAAGACGGCCAACTAAGAAAGAACAGAACAATATTAGCCCGGGTATTTCTTTATGTTACTACAGAACAATGCAAATGAGGTGGAAAGAGATTAAGGATGAGTTTTTCAAAATTGTTTAAGCACAGACAGGCACTTAATAGGGATGTCAAAGGTCCCTTACAGAGGTTAAGGATCTAACTCCCTTCGGTAACACCAACGTTTAGGACATCTAGATTTCCACTGAAACACCAGTGAGGCCGTGAAAGCACCCAGAAAGACATACACCTCTTCCTGAAACTGCGTAATGTAACACTAAATAATCCCACGTAATGATTTAATGTAGTAAAAGAAATAACGCAGATGTTGTTTCCACAGGAAGAAGAAACACTTTTTATTACAGTATCTACTGGAATCTTGACAGGCTCAAACCCTTACACTGCACAGGTGTGCTGTGATCTGTCTAACAAGACTAAGAGACTATGTAAGTTGTAACTCTGGAGATACAGAAGGTGCTATTAGCTGTAAAACTGCTGTAGAATCGGGTTTGTTTCTGGTGGTTTTTGGCTTTCTGTGGCTACAATAAAGCAGATTTTAAATGTGAACTGAGCTCAGAAAAGTTTTTCATTTTGTCAGGACTCCAAATTTTGTCATTTAATTCCGTGTTCTAGGTCCAGTTGTAGCCAAAGAGAACCAATGGTTTTATCTTACTGTCTGTGGGAACGTGCAGAAAGCAGTTAGCTATCTTTGTACTTTTCTGTATCTGATGTGCTTACTTCAGAAGTACCGCTCTCTCCATTTTACAATTAAAATCTCTAAGATTTTCCCTTCTGTCTCTTAATACAGAATTTGGAAAAGAAAACCCCAAAGTGTGCCATCTGCAATGGATATGCCATCTCATGTCTAACCGACCGTTTAGGCTCGGGTTAGGTGGCAAACACCACCTGAATGCTCTGTCTTCAAACATCTCACAGCCTATCCAGGGAGCCTTTTACTCACAGCAGATATAATTCTGGGCCCAGAAAGGACCTGGCTGAGGGAGGGAAGGAGAAATAATATGGGATTTCCAGTTCCTTTGTCGGTCACTAAGAAAATACCCTTTGAAATAACAATCATCAAGATGAAAAAACCATTCTGACTGCTCCAAGATGTGTTTTTTACTTTTTTAAAAGCAGAACAAGCGTCATGCATGCTTTGGTCATTTGTGAGCCCTGGCAGGTTTCAGACAGGTTCCAAACTGTGGGATATACAGTTTTATTCCTGCATCTACGGGCTTGCTGCAGGGAGACCTCTGAGAGCTGAAGGGACCTCTTCTGTGCCTCCCTACAGGGTCCGACCACTGGAGCACCAGGGGACTTCACATGGCAGCACCATCAAGACTGACCCTTTTCAGCCCACAGGCGCAGCTCAGAGATACAACAAAACCCAGTCCTCACTTCCCAGACACACAAAGCCCAGCCATGTCACAACTGAACAGCCAGAACAATATCTGTCCCTCCCTTTTCCTTCTGGCAGGCAAATCAGTCCCCAGATCAGCAGCAAATAGCAAGTTGCAGAGGCAGCATCAAATCCAATGAATTCAAACGTGTAAGTGATAGGTAACTGGACGGACCATCCTGTTCGCAGAGCCGCTCAGAGACAGGAAAGGTAACGCTCTGCTAAGGTACCCCGCTGAGATCCCAGCTCCAGGTTCACCGGTGCCCTTTCAGGTAACTCTGGTGCTCACTCAATCGTGTTTCCATCTGAACACGAGCAGGGAGAATTCCCCATTTACCCATCCTTACTTTCACCTGAGGCACGATGGGACCCTGACGTCAGCTGGGGTTTCTTGCTTCTATTGCAGCACAACACTTACAGCTTTCATTTTTAAAGGATGTTGGATTTTTTCAGTTGAAGTGATCCTGAGGCTAATTTCCCATTCACTACAGAGAACAGAAGACCTTCCTGTACCAGTCCCAAAGTCTTAGCAGTGACCTTGTTTTTTTTTCATGTCAGCCAAGAAATAACCCATCCCTGCTACCACACAAGGGCACTTGTTTAATGTTGACGGAGAAGGAAGTGTACCACCTACTGAGTCACCGACCCCACATCCTAAACACCTGGCTTTTGCCTTGCTGGGCTTCCACTTAAGCATGAATCTACCCTGAGTGGAGCTGTAGAAAAAGTCTCTAATAAAACCTCAAACCACACAACGCTTTCCTGGATGGGAGGTATACTGCGATCTGCTAAAGTTCACGGACTTCCAGAAGAAAACCGCAATCTTTTCCAAAGCAGACCCATCTGCTCTGCTTTTGCCCAGTTTCAGGGATAACAACTGCACATGTCACATCCCAAAGCAAGGTATAAAATTAAGTCTGCTTGAAGTCAGAAATTAAATCACAGCTACATTTTTTTTTAAAGTGACTGCACAAAAGTATGGCCAAATCTGCCAAGGTTTTAGACGCCTCATCTCCCACCTACCTTAAGTACCTTTGTGAAAGTTCAGCCAAATTCTTATCATTCTCACAAGACCTCTGTCCAAAAAATACGGATTTCTTAAAGCCAAACTAAAAACATTTCTTACAAATGAAACACTTGTCTGTTAGGCAATTAATCATTTGCCATCCACAGTACATCCCATAGTTGACAAACAAAGCAGTATTTGCCAGTTTATTGCAAAACACAGGACAACATATTTTGGGAAATGATTTTTCATTAAAAAAACATCGTCTAGGGCAATACAAAGCAACAGGAGTCACACGAATGTGCTACATCCTGTGACTGGCTCTGAAGTAAGCGTGAAAACAGACACAAAACAGTTGGGGGGGGCAGAAGGAAGCACACTCTTTTTCTATGGGACATCAGCTCACAGATGAGCTCGCTCACCCTCGGTTTGTCCCGAGTCAGACCGCAGTCCCTTCAACTCCCGCGGCAACCCCAGCCGTTGGCACCTCTCCCGCAGGCAGGATGCTCTAGCCAACACCCTTCCAAGGCGCCTTCTGCAAGGTGCTGCCACAAGGCAGCGCGTGGTTTCCACAACAAAATGTTTATCTACCTAAAGCTTCGCTTCCTTCCCGATCTGCTACCTGAAGAAATGAAGCCCCTCTGTGCTCAAGCTCAGAGGCCAACACCATAAATGCATGGTTTGAAAGGAGGAAGAGGGAAGCTAGGGAAGAGAGTAATGACAAGGAGGGACATTTCTGTAATTCACATCCTTTTTAAGTCCGAATTTCTTACCTCTTTTAAACTAATGTCTGCAACATGTGATTTTGAAACACCTTATGTGTTGCAGGATGTCTTTGCAACAGCCATACTTTTTATTTATAAAGCATCAGGAGCATCACCCCTGATTAGTACATCATTGCACACAAGGGAGAGAAACCAAGTGCGTGCAGACAGTTCCAAAAGCAAGATCACCTCAGCAGACACCGCCAATAAAATTGCTAATAATGCTTCAGCGAGATGTCTCAGTACAGACTGGAACAAGGGAGAACACTCCTGAACAAGAGTACGGACTTGAGCCGTTAATGACAGCAACAACGCATTTTCTTGTCTCAATGCACTTCCTTTTCCACCTGATAGCACTATACTTAAGTAGCAACAGGCCCCTGCCTCAGCGGGACTACAGCATCACTTTTCTCAAGGAGTACCCAGCAAACCACAGCAGGCAATTGCTCCCCAGGAGAAATACCACTGGCAGAATACCCTAACAGAACAAGTCAGCTTAATCAAGACCTTGCTCCTGTGCAGAACAGGAAGATAAGGTTCCCCTAGCAGCATAAGAATTCTCTGTATTTCCCAGAGGAAAATGCATCACAAAATAAGCCATCATAGTAACTTTTTGTTTCTGTCTTTCTTTTTTGCTTCTTTTTCTTTTAATAATTTCAACACAAAGGTAAAAAAGCCCAACCCCCTTTTATTTTTTTTTTTCATTTTGTCAAAATAAACTTCTATTTCCTAGGAGACTTACTGAATTTCCCCTAACTGCCCAATTTTCATAGAATAATTATTTTTATTGTCACTCAGACTCGGCCTAAAGCCATATTCTGAAATCTAAAAATGCCAAGTTAAACAAATTATTCTTCCTTTGCATAGAGCTCAGCTTCTCCAGACACTGCACATGAGGACAGTGACACTTGCGCATGCAAGGAACCATCCTATCACGGTCTGCTTCAAAACACCTCAAACCCCTTGGAGTAGAGACATGGACAGGCACATCAGAAAAGTGAAAAAAAACCCACCTCCCAGCCATCTCATCCTGCAAAAGGAACACCAGCACCCATTCCCGCACAGAGATGAAATCCAAATCTGCATCGTACAACAAATTCAAGAATGATGAAGGAGAGCCTGGCGAGGAGGAAAAGATGAGATTACTTTGCAGGTTTTGCCTGAGCCATAGCAGAAACCTCCAGTAAGGCTGCAGGCCCTGACACCATGAGGCTGCTTCACCGCCACAGCACCCTCTTGCTTTCATGTGTGAAATCCACCTTCTACCTGCTAAATCAAAACACAAAGACTACAGCAGAGACCTCTAAATTTTGTGTTTCTAATCGGAATAAGCTCCATAAACAGTTCCATTTTCTCTAGGTTACGGACTAACTTCCAACTCCAGCGGCTTTGGACGCCAAGCCAGAGCAACCTGGCTTCAGGGGGACTACTTCACATTTCAACCTGACGCCTCTCACACCGAATTCAAGTTGCAGGGAAGAGGCTATCACGTCAGCACTCTTGCTTAACATTTTGAGTCACACATTATGTTAGTCACAAGACACAGTCATTGTCTTTCCATCCCTTTTCCCTCGCTGAGTAACTCCTCTCAGAGGGCAGGTTTTCCTAGGTGCTTTCCGTCAGAAACAAATGGGTCACCTTCCAAAAAGGCTACTGAGCAGACAAAAA
>VZTL01029742.1:21040-31229 GCA_013400535.1 Scopus umbretta
AACACGCAGGATGCGATGAGATGCAAGGCCACAACAAAGCAGAGATGGATGCTGGCATCCCTGGACCTGCAGCCATGGATTAGGAGCTGTGGAGCAAGCTCACCAGTAGGCATTAAGGAAATTAGGTGGATTATTGCCAGCTCTTATTCTTTATTTGCAGATATAGTCTGTTGTTGTGCTTTCCTAAGACTGCGACCGAGTTCCCGTTTCCTAATATAAATTTCTCTGTTTGAAACTCTTTCAAAGAGCTTGCCGGTGGAGTTTCTCATATGAAGGGCGCTTTTTCAGTTTTTCCACATTCCCGGGTAGAGACGCAAGCTTGTCAAAGGGAATTTGCGTATACCAAATTCAGTATTTTTTGCTGCTCTTTACCTGATGGGAAGGCTGCAGATGTGTAATTCTGGAGTCAGTGATTGTATAAAAAGTTGTAACAGAGACCCCACCTGTACTCTTCAACACACCAGTCTGGTTTATCTTTGATAGAGCATGCTTACAGGCCCAGAGCAAAGCTTAGGTATGCGAGATGATCCTGCAGTTCAAATTCCCACCTCTGATCAGCATTCAGGTCTCACCTGTTATGAAGATCGTTTATCTCACATCCATGCTAGATTTCTGAGTCCAATAACAATACACGCTGAACACATTTGGTAACCATACCAAGCAGAAATGTGTACAATACATGTCCTGAATTTGTATAAGAGCTAAATTTATGCTCCATTGCTTTATTGTAGGATCCTTGCACCTTCCTTTGAAATCTTTGTGAGCATTCTTGAAAATTAGACAAATCTCATGTGAAATGAACCAAACCATGAGTACCTGATCTGCAGGAACCTTTTTAATGACAACTAAGTGTTTTAAATCCACTACTTTCAGTCCTCCTGACAGGAAAACTTAATAAAACCCAGTATACAGAATTAAAGGGGTTAGTATATTGAGGGGCTTGGGGAGAACCCAAGTAAAATCATGTTATACTATTGAATTATAGAGAACCAGCAAGAAATAAGAGGTCTTCCATTCCCATACTGCAAAGCCACCACAATCAGATTTTGCTTGCCAAACTGGCAGAGCATAAGGTATAGTCCCAGCTGCATAAGGAGCTCTACCTTCTGCAAGGAAAAATACACAGGTTAAAGGCTCTGCTGTGGCCCAGCTCTACCTCTGCTCTGTAGTTCATCTGCAGACCTTTCTCATGGTTGCTGGGTATTTGTGATATGTGATATCCACCCCAGAGTTATCTGCCTCAGGTAGAACAGCATGATTTAGATTTAAGGCAGTGGAATGGAAATTTAAGGGACTTAACTGGGGCAATCAGTTCGTTTCTGTCCTCATTTTATAGAGAGAGACTTTTTCTTCCTGTGCCTGTCCATTTACACTTCAGATTCTGTTCGGTAGAGACTGCTGCTTGCAGAAAAACATTTTTGCAGCGCACAATGCTATCTTGACCTTGTCTGCAACTTCCAACTGCTGTTGCCATAAAATAATAATAAATATTAATCATTGTCAGTCTAGTTGTATGAATGTCTTCCCCTTGGCTGAACAAACCATCTGTGTGTATCTTGTAAGCCTTGCTTACCATAAAGGTGCCGCCAGTGCAGTTGATTACTCAATATGATTAACTACACGAGAATCCTGCAGGATTGTGACAGAGGAGATGTATTGATGGTCTCATGGCGTTCCTATCAGGGTACTCCTGGACATAGTTCATCCTGTCCATCTGAAATGATGACTTGGGAGCTGGCGAGCCCCAAGGGGGAATCAGGTCTTTGAAGTTCGTCTGGGACAGCCTCTGGGTGCCCCTTCAAGAGCTCCAGGGCCTAGAGAAACATGGGGCTGGCCCTTAAGGGCATTCTTACACTGGCGCATAACCAATGTACCTATGCAAAGGAGGAAGCTGAACTACAACACAAAGGCGTTTTGCATCTGGAGGACGTGTCTCAAAGCAGCAAAACATCTTTGTTATGAATGTAACATATGTGGTACTCTCCCTCTGTTTGGCAGGAGATAAGAAAAACAGAAGCAAGGCAAAATGAAAACAAAATGGAGCATATAGGCATCGTGAAACAATTACAGTGCTGTGTCTCATTAGTATCTAAATTTGGGATTGCCAATCTTGTTTTAAAAACAGCTTTGTTCAACACTCAGTGACAGAATTTAAAAGCTGACATATCTTACTGTATTGTGGGCCACAGTCACAGCTGGTGTAAATCAGTATAAACTAATGAAGTCAGTGGAGCTTCTCTGATTTACACTAGCTGAGGTTATGGCTCAATAAGGTTAGACTTGCTTTCTAGGAGTGTTCAAGGAAGCCAACTCCTGTGTGTCCTGTGATGAAGTGGTTATTTATAATGGCCTTCAGTGTGGTTTGGAGCCAAATTTCCACATCAAAAGTAGCTTTATAAGAGATATCCTTACAGTGAGGTTCAGTGCAAAATCATGACTTCAGAAGCCAGCTTTCCTCATGCTCTCAAGTATTTGATTTCAGCCTGAAAACCATTCAAGAAGCCAAGAAAAGCAGAGACATTCCTGCCTACTTCCCCAGCTCTGCTTCATCTTTGAGTCGCCTGCATATCCAACAGGCCCCGACCTACACTGCCCATTTATCAAAGCAAGTTACTCTAAGTGTCTGTTTATTTATGTCCAGAAATTCCCAGTAAGACAGACAAGTTTCATGCTTAACCTGAAAAATGGGGAATGGAGGTGGAGTTCCTACCAGTTCCAGAGCTGTTTGTTTGACTTGGCCACCAGTAAAAATAAAACACAATAACGTGTCCCAGAGTCACAGCGAGAGGTGGAGGTCACAAGAAAACAGATCATGTCTTTCACAGCTCTTCAGCTTCAGTGCACTGAATTATGACTCCTATCATTTACTTACTGGATTCCTCACCCTGTGCACAGGCTCCAAGCATTCAAAAAGCAGCAGGTCTCTGCTTCAAAGAGCTGACAGGCTAAGCAAGAGGGTTACATCTGTCCCGAAGCTACACTGATCTGTGCTTCCACTTTTATCTGAAAGGTCAGATGGTCTCACAACCCTCAGCCGACTTCTGCCACCTTCTGCTCACCAGACTGCTGTGCCTGCAGTCCTGCACCCCCACACTTTGGTGCTCTCCTCTGCTGTATTTAACTGCCAGGCTCTCATGGCAAATACGTTCCTGATGCAGCCAAACCTGTCCTCCAGGCCCAGACTGCCAGTGTGTTGCAGCTCAGAGTGGTCTTTTGCAGGAGCATATTGTTTTTTCTTAGGAGGACCCTGCTCCCTGCATGTCTAGCCTTGATGTGCTCCATCAGATGTTCAGACAATGTCACAGGCTTTTTCACTGACCTTGTCACTTGGACACAGACTGTCTTCCTTAGAACTTCTTGCTAGAAGAGGGGCTCTGGAGCCCAGTTGTTGAGATCCCAAACCAGGGCTGAAGCCTCTCCAAATCTCCCGGGTGGTTTCTACACATCCTCTCTAGAGTGCTGCGCTCTTCCTGTTCTTTTCAGTGGGTTTAATCCTCTGTGAGCTCACAGGGGCCAAGGACACAACTTTATGGGGATGCTTCCAAAAATGGAATCTTCCAAACTGACAGCACCACAGAAATCAACATTGTAGGCTGAAAATAAAGCATGGGTATATAAAAGCCTGCCTCGCATCTTATCCTCTTGGAAGATAGCACTTTCTCCTAAGAAGTCAAGGATCCTCCTTCTCTTCCACACTCACAGGTTTTGCTTTTTCTCCCTTCTCTCTCCACAAAAGAACTGATAAATCTTCTTTCATTAAGAGTTGCACTCTCCTTTTCCAGGAAATATTCCTGGTCTACCTTGAGAGTTGGTTAGGGAACCCCATTCAATTACTGTTCACTCCCCAGCCTCCCAAATGGGTTGGTTTTTTTCTAGGCACCCAACACACCAGTTAAGTGCTTTCTGGGTAGGTAACTATCAATCAATGTTCCTCCCTTATTAAAACTTGGTCTATGTAGACATTTTTTCTTAATATGGCTTAATATGGAGCCAAGGTAAAGTCAGAGAATAATTTCACAATTAAAACCATCAAGACACTGTGTGTGTTATTCAACATACAGATAGGCAGACATACTAAAGCATCATAAGTGCAAAATACACCTTCTGTTCCCCACCCTGCTTCTGTGCCTTGATCTGAGGACTGTGATTTATTGTTCCTAAGAGTTAGTTGTGTTCACCTGTTACTTTGAAGGCAAATGCTGTGGTTTTCTACTTAACATATCCCACAAAGACCTATTATTTTCTTCTGTTATATTGCTTGTATTCTCCTCAGAAACACTCTCACAAACTGCAGAAAGATCTACCACCACCACCTGTTACGTGTGCTACATTTTCTCCTCAGCTTCTCCAAGTGAAGGAACGGAGAGAGAGAGTCATGCTTAGACTGCACATTGTTCAACTTTTAAAATTGTTGAGGGTACTCACGAGTCTTTCTGCTTTCTAACCCGAAATCAAACCCAAACAGAATTCCTGCCTTTTTTTAATAACTTCCAGAAGCAGTTGTGTTTGGCTGTCTCAAAATCAACGAAAGGTCTCTTCACCACGGAATATTTTAAAAACAGAAGTCTACCAGGCAAATTAATTTTGTTTCTCAACGCAGTCTCCCAGCCTTTCAGTATTTGGCTCTAACTGTGCTTTTTAATGCATGTCTATTCTTACTAGGGTTGAACTGGAAGGCAGTCAGACAATTCTCAGATAACAAACAGGAATAAACAACATAAACCCCTTATCCCAGAGGAACTACAAATAGTTAATTATGCACGAGTAACGAAACCGGTTTCCTCACCATCAGAATTTATCGAGGACCACAGAGCTGCAGAACTTTCCTTGAATCTGCTGGTTGGGGCAAAGACAGGAAACAGCATCTTCTAAACTTTAGAAATAGATCTTAAACATGTAAACATAAGATATTATGCCCCTATCTTTTAAGTAACATTTATATTATCTAAAATAAACAGTCTTTCTGAAGTTAGTCTGTAATTGACATCTGACACAGTCCACATTGCAACAGATATGATAAATGCAGTAAACAGCAGAAATTATGCTTCTCTATGCTCTGAGAAACATTCATATTTCCTTACACAGATAAACTTTATTTTGTTGCTACGCAACCCTCACACAAACCACTACATTCTGCAGTAAATAAGAGTACAGATTTTACAACTGAAGGGCAAGCATGTGGCCTTTTGGGTTTTCTCCCCATTTTGAGTTCCAGCCCCAGCTTTAGTTCACATTGTAGTATTCCATCATTTCATTGCAAAGCTGCCTCTAAAGCTCAGTAAGGGATATTTCAAACAGAGCAAAAAGGGCGAGTCAGAACACACGAGTCCTCCTGACACTGATGGGAAACAAATGGTGGAGCCAGTGATGTCAGTGACAGTGGAATAGTGAAATCAAGGCTTTTTTGTTTTTTGTTGTTTGGTTGTTTTTTTTTTAAATCCTCCTTAACGCTAAATTTCCACAAAAAGATTTTCAAAACCTTTCTGCAGTGGCCTCTCCCTGCTCCCAGACCCGCAACGGAAGTGAGACAGATGAAGAGCCTCCCTTAGTTTTACCCAGGATGAGATTAGTAGAGTGTTACCCTCCTCTGCCTGCTCACTTTGGGAGAGGTCACTTCGCGGTATGGAGTTATTCCTGTGGTCTTTACAGTTGCAAAATTTCTCCTGAATTCAGTGTGCATTTGGATTGTTCCGAGAATGGAGGAGCAGATCCTGTGCATCTCTGTGTCCTCATCATAAGCAGAGTGAATAACATGAAACTTCATCATGGAAACTGAGTCGAGCCACTAGGATCTTCCCAAGTCATGAGTTAATACCTCAACTATTCAAGTTTCTCTTTTGCACATGGCTACTGATCCTATAAACTCTCCCAGGCAGCATCACAGCCTTCACTTGCCACTGTCAGCACATGAATCCAGGTTGAAAATGTGACTCAGGGCTCCAGCTGGGTGCAGCCGGCACAGTTTGGTGAAGGCAATAAAGCTACAAGGTTTTGCACCAGCCAAGGGTCTGACCTATACCTGATGCACATACATAATGGTTGTCCGATTGCAAAGGGGTTTGTCTCACTTAAACAGCCGAATTTCCCCAATTTCGCTTTGCTGTGCAGTTCCCTTACAACTAAGAGTCCTCTGAGCTCCTACAGCCTGCATGCTACAAGCCCACATGTTTATAAAGTAATAGCACATAATCGCTAGGGAAATGACACTGTGTTCACAAGAAAGCAAGATTTAATCTCTACAATCTACAGTGTAGTTTCTCTAAACAGTGAGCGAGAAGTATCTTTTAAATTCTAAATGTCTGCATTTGATACCTGCTTGTTACCAAAACATCTCTGTTCATAGTTTCATTTTAACAGCTAAGTTACTTCCAAGCATTTAAGTTAGTATTAGCACTTATTGCAGATCACCTTGAAGTTTCTATGTTGGTCTTGTGTAAAGGATCATCTCTAATCACAACTCCCAGTAGAGCAGCTTTCCTTAAGAGCCTAGGAGAATACAGAAACACCTGTAAAACTTGCTTCAAGTACTTTCTTCAACAAGTGATCTCCTACAGACCACTCCTTCTTGGTCAGGATTGCAGGTTGAGGCCCAAAGAGTGAACGGTCGCTTCTTGTCTGGTAGCACACTTTCTGTACGACAGAGAGCACACAAGGTCTTCAGACCTAGATCTTGGAAAATAATACTTGATGTCTTCGTATCAGTGTCCTGCCAATTTCTTCTACGCTCTGGCATCCTGGAGGAGAAGTTACATATTAGTTGAGAGCCATGTTTTTCTGTCCCACTCTAAGCCTTTCCTTTTTCTATCCCACAGAAATCTACATTCTGTCAGATGAAATCCACCCCTTAGTGACCGAGGTTTTGCCACTATTTTTCTGCAGATTTATTGCTATCCTTATGAAAACCACTTTTACTTGTTTTTACTTAATCTACTCAGTTCCCCCATCTAGAAGACAGGGACAACAAGAAGTCCTTTTCCCATCTCTCCATAGCTTAATCTGTTTATGTTGCAGACATTTCCATCTCCCTTCTGTAGGTTACCACAGCATCTTGCCCAGGGCAAACGAAAGCTATGGGGAAATGCGAGGTGATTATTAGGAGAGGAAACGTTGATGCCTCACCTGTCAGTGCCATTGCCAGGCGAAACTCTTCCTTCAGCATCTGGAGAACTTCTTTTGCTCCTTCTTCACCCTAGGAGATTAGGAGACAACATGTGCTATTATGTGAACGTATAGCTCATGCGTGTAGATACAGACACATATACATGTGCCAACAAAGTTTTACGCACAACTGTAACTCCTGAGTACTTGTCATAGCAAATTTTAGATTAGGTGGTCTGGATACACACAGACACCATCGCACACGCATCCCTATGCGCACACATACACACATACATGCATACGCTAAGCCTAAACAGCGAGTTTAGGTATCTAAAAACAGAAATTTGAGCTTTTGCTAACTTACTTGGTAAACCAAGCCCCAGATGAGAGGTCTTCCGACGAATACAGCTTTGGCACCGAGAGCTAATGCTTTGAGAACATCTGTGCCTTTTCTTACACCACCATCTAGGAACACCTCCACCTTCCCCTCCACAGCTTCAATGATTTCAGGCAAGACATCAATCTAAAAGAGTGAAACCAGGATTACAGCTTGTCCGCTTCTGTAACTCTATTTATTTTTTGAATGAACTCTTATGTTCAGGATCCGAGCTTTAAAGAGGATAAATGAGCAATTGCATGCCTAATTGTATGCACAAATAACACAGACTTGTATTGACAAACAGTAGTGACTTAGCACATTAGCAGATATATACAAAGGTCAAATTTATTTGGAGAGTCACATAAATAGAATGAGAATCGGCAGGGTCACACAAAATGTCCGTCTGATCCCATGACATGTATCCAACACAGGCCAGTATCAAATATTTTGGAAGAATATAAGAAAGAGCAAGCACTCGGGGGGTAATATCAAGCAAAGGCCGCCTCTAACTTCCCGCGTTCACTATTTTGGGGATGAAATTGAATCACTATCACTTTTTAAATAATCATCTTCACCTTCTTGTTTAAATTTATTATTCATTTATATTAAGGGCCAGCTAGCATCCAGAAGCCCAGAGGCAGGCATTGTACCTATAGACATGGAGCAAGAGAAAGATGTGCCCTGAGAAACTTAGAGTTGGCTGAGGAGCGTTAATGTATTTTTCCTTTTGAAAATACATCTGGATTACAGGAATAATTGTAGAGGAAACTTTCTTCATATAAGAAAAAATTAGCTTTCCTCTGAGTTTTGAGCAAGGTGGGAAATGCTTTCTTCTAATGCACATGTATGTTACTTTCACCAAGCTCTACTTAACCCCTACACCAGTGAGAAAGGTAAGGGGGAAAAGGATTTTTACTTTTCCTAAGTTACAGGTAAGTAACCAGGGAGTTAAGTAACATGTCCACACCACACAAGAGGCCCCAGCAAAGACATGAGCCTCCTGAATTCAAGCCTCAAGCGTTAACTGTTCCTATAACACCTAAATAGTTCCTATTCATGAAGGTCAGGAAAGACACAAAACTGGAAGCCAAGTACTACGGAGACTGGAGACAGTGTGTGGTAGTAAGACAAAAGGCACACAAATTCACGTCTTTCAAATGCGGATGTAATTAATTTCCTTTCTAATGGATAAAAAATGACAAGGAGGTGGTGGGGGGGAACTTGAAAGTGCAGTTTGTTTTTAGATTTGGATTAAAATTTTCTTGAAGTTTGGCAGTTGCTGTGATTTTTTTCCCCTCCCCTTGGTTTTGCTCTCTTGCCAAACATATTTTGGATCTATTTCCACATACAGAGACCACTTTGTACATCCTGACAAACTGTACCAACATTAAAGTGCTATAATAACTAAAGTATGATGCAAACCATAATTAAAACATAGATTTCCTCAATGTGTAACTAGACACTAGAAATATTAACCAGCTTGGGTCCAGCTCACGTTCTGAAAACCCATGAAATTAAAGCAAATTATTATGTTTCTAAAACAGAAACATTTAGCGTGATCCAATGCAGATATTTACATTACGAAAACTGCATTGTGAAATGCAGTTCTTTGTACAATGAAATCCAGTGAACACATCAGCTTTTACAGTGCCTTCTCTGCACTGCGGTGTTGCAAAGGAATAACTCATAACAAGTAGTTTGCAAGTTTAATTTCTGTTCTACTGCAGTTGGCAAAAAATTAATTCATGTTTCTTGAGCTTTCTTGTTTCTCAAAACAATGTTTTTAATATCCTCCTACATGCTTCCTGTTGTTTTACCTCACACACAGACTTGCCCAGGATTTTCAAATACTCTTAGTGAAACTGGGGAATACATTCTCAGAAGGTGACAAGAAGATAAAGAGGACAGAAATTAAAGAAGAAAAATTCTTTTCAGAAGTGTTAGGCATCCACACTCTGAAAATTCAGTTCCCCTTAAGGTGTCTAAAACTGAATACCTGCAAACTCTCCAACGGCACAAAGCCACATCTGAAAAAAGAAAAATCTCAGTCTCTCTCTTGAAACTGGAGCAGTCCTGACATCAGGGGGTCTTTTTCCTACCAGTCCCCACAAGTACCTGGAGACAGTCATGCACGAGCATCTCAGAGGATAATGCCTCAACTCAGAGGACAATGCCACAACTTCATTAACCATTTAGAAAACCATTGGTTCTGGTCTTTGGCTCCCCAACACAGGGCTTGGCTGGTGAAGAACCAGCCAACACAACCAGGAGATCAATGGCTCCATGTGAAAGCCTCAGAAAATCAGTGGGCGAAGGAATTCGGCTGGGGAAGGCCTCAGCTTCCCTAAGGGAGATACCCAGAGAGCAGAAGTGCTCCAGGGGAGGGGAGGACATGCCAGTGGCACAGCAGAGCCGAGCAGATAAGACTTGACCTGCAAAACACTCCGCAGTGAAAAAGGGCTTACCTGTCCCCCCTCTCCCTTCAGAAAATAATCATGGAAAGCAGGAGGGGTTTCATCAAGGACACATTAGGAATACTGAAACAGTCACAACTGGGCTTTGATTCTCCTCCTTTTCATTCTCTTTTTACTTGTGCAGCTTTCCCACACCAAATGAAGAAGGATGAATGATGACTGGAATTTTGGGGGGTTTCCTTCAGCCTGAACACATACTTTTTCATTTCATTTCATTACTTTTTTCTTTTTTTTTTTT
>VZTL01029743.1:0-14182 GCA_013400535.1 Scopus umbretta
TTTTTTTTTTTTCCTTCCCCATCAGTTGCTAATACCTCATCATGAAGACTGCATGGTTTTAGGACAGCCTTGCTGAAGCATTTTAGCAGTGTGCCTGTTTGTTCAAGCTGGTAATAAACAATTTCCTTACATCTAAAAGATGAAGCAAAGGTAGCTTTTGGAAGAGAGCCAGTTTGAAGCTAAAGTGGAATGCTTCTCCTGAAGCCTTTTACTTAAAAATGTGCTTGTAGTCAAACAATTTAGCTTTTCATAGAAAAAACAACACTGGAAAAACAAGCAAACTGGATACAACATATAAAATGATCCCTGTAGGGAGATGTCAGACAGCGAGAGTAGACAGAGCAGCATGAAAGTGGGTGAATCAGTGTATTCTTTTGTCACCACTCCAAGTCCAGAAATTCAGCAACTTTGGAGAAAGTTGTAGTTAGAGGAGTAATAAAAAGGCAACTGTCTCAAATGGAAACAACATCAGTGGAATAAATCCATGCAAAAACAAAGGGGGTGAGGCTCAGGCTGCTGCAACAGAGACTCTTTGGTGGGGGTTCAGTGTGCTTACGTCTGTGGTGGTGGAAATGTGTGTATTAAAGCACCCAAGATGAGTCTAGCCTTGTCCAGAAATAAATTAGCAGAAGTAAATAATGGTATCCACCTTCCCATGAGTTCTGGCTTTATTAACAGTGATATCATGCCTTGTTTTTCACAGCTTTTGTGATCTTGGGGCAACGTATTTTTTTTTTTTTAAAAAAAAATCAAGATAATTTTTTTGTTGGAAAAAAAACCCTGAAAGCACTGAAGTGACCTTTTATTCTAAGTGAAGGAACAGGCAGGCTGATGGCTTTTTCAGATACGAAGAGTCATGGCAAAGCAGCCCAAATGCTAGCCAGCACTCCTATATGGGAGCACTGCCGGCAGCGCACACTTGGCCCTATTGTCTCTGCGCTTGTATGGACTAGTCAGTGGGAAATGAGGTATTTCCTTTTTGCAGCTTGCGTGTATTAGAGTGCTGGAGGTCAGATCCTGCCCTGCCTTACACCACAGTAAAGCCTGTGTAACACTGGGGTTTTGTGAGGTTTACACCAGTGTGAGCAGAATCAGATTTTGTGCCAGGTGTCTGGGAGGCTGTGACCTTCTGGGTCTTCTGGGGCATCATAAGTTAAACATGTTCTGATTAGCCTACACTGTAAATCCAGCATTTTAATTCTTTCCATATGTAAGATCCAGTCTAATAAGCCAAAGCTTAAGACCATGCAATCTATTTGGAATAACCATGCGGATTAAGAGTCAGACTGTGCTTTTCTGCTTCTTGTATTTATACTAATATAGAGACATTTGCTAATGTGCATGTAGCTCATGCTGGTATCCATTTTTTAAAAATATGACACCAAATGGCTTGCATTAAAATATTTGAAAAGCAGTAAAACTGTGAAAGTTGCTCTCGCGCACACAGACAGGCACATCTGTGAAATGAAGCGTCTCCAGGCAGCGCCGTTCCTGTCCCTCCCTGTAGGCTTATCAGCGGGGCTGAAGACCCCTGCGAGGGTGCTGGGCCAGCCTGACCCCCCGCCAGCTCGCCGCAATTCTACATGGCTGCTGGGCCAGCATCAGCCTGATGCCTCCAAGATCTCCCCGGGCACAAGGAGAGAGCAGCCTTCAGGGCAAGAAGGACCTGGCTGGATCCAGACCCCTCCTGCAACGCCTGGGGCTGAACCAGAGGAACTTGTGGCTGTGGAGAACCCAGGGGCTGCCTGCGGTTGTCTGGGCGCATGGTGCTAACTGCGCAGTGTTGTCATCCGCCCCGCTGTTGGGAGGTATTCCAGCTGGGAGTTCACCCTGCTGATGCCCTCCTCCATGCTGGAGAGAGGTCTGGAGAGAAGAGTGGCAGAGCTGGGAGCCAGGCGCTTGCTCTGATGCTGGGACCTTTGCATTTATCAAAGTCATTAGGGTTTACTGGTCTTTTTCTGCAGTTTCTTGGTTTTCTGGGGAAGATCCCCTTTCTTCTGTCTGCCCCGTGTGTCACCAGTTTGATTCTTTCTCTGTCTTTCTGTTTTCCTGTCTGTCTCTATTTAACATTGTTATGCATTTGAAATACTATTTTAAAAGAAAAATAGCAGTGCTTTGCCTCTGAAGCTTTGCTCTTGTGCTCTGCAGTGAACATTCCTCAGGAAAAGGTAAAAGAAGCCTACTTAGATCACCTCTTCTGCAAGTAACCACCAACAGTGGGGTTGGTGGTGGGGTTTATGGGTGAATGCAGGGCTTCCAGTTCCCGGCAGGCTCTGGCGTCCCCTTTGCTGCTGGGTCCTGCGTTGCCCCATGGTACTCCCCTGCCACCTCCTGAAGGTGGCAAACCTGGCAGCCAGTGTGACCTCTGTGTCCATGTTTTGTACGTTGTTTGTTTCTTGTTAATTAAGTGGTTGCTTTATTTTCCTGCAGCTTATGGTACGAAGGCACGGTGACTGAGACTGTGCTGAGGAGAGTCCCATGCATGTCCCCAAGGTGAGGACAGTCACTTTGCTTGCTGTTCACTGGCTCTGGCTCTGTCTGGAAGAGGGGCAGCCTTGGGGAGCAGCTGTGTGGACGAGGACTGCTTTCCCTCAGGGGCTCAGAGTCCCTCTGAAGGTCTTGCTCAGTTTGGGGTGAGCAGCACCAGTTCCTGCCACACCGGAGAAACACTGGGGCAAGAGCGGTGTCCTCTGTCCTCGTCTCACAACCCTTGGCCTTCTGCGTGGGCCTGGTGACCAGATGTGGCCAGAAGCACCAAGTATCTCCCCTCTCCTTGTGGTGTGGGACGTGTTTTGGCTGAGGGCGGGAGCCTGTGCCACTGGCTGTTCCCAGGGTACCAAAAGCATCTGGGCCAGGATTATAAAGCAGTCAGCTTGTCATGGGAGCCAGAGTCGGACCCGGATCTGTGCGAGCACAGGAAAGCATTTCCGAGTGGGAGTTGCACTCTGCCATCCGTCATTTGCTCAGACGGAGAGGAGGGAGTCAGCGTGAGACATGGCAACTTCTTCCTCCCTGTCTACAGCATTAATCTAAATGCCAAAACGCAGACCTTGTGGAATGTACTGGCGCTGCGGAGAGCACCAGCCTCTAATTCCATATGGCACGGAAATATCCCCCAGGTAGCGCTTCACAGACACCCAGCGCTGTCTCGCAGCTTGTAGGTTAATGCCGCCAGCTTGGCTGCTTATTCATGCTGGTGTTAGGCCATATTGAGGAGCCGCTGGGTTGGGCTGCCTGAGGTGAGGAGAGAGCCCTGGGAGAGAGGGGAACGCGGACACACTCTCAATGCTGGGCTGGAAATTGTTTATTGAAAGGAAAGGATCATATTACACTCAATTTTTGCTGAGTTTATCTTGGTTTTTATCAGATTACACACGGGATAACTCATCAATATTGTGATCCTGCTGACATGTAAGTGAGCCGCTGCATAATTCATGGCTGCTGCAGGGCTCCGGCAATGGGAGGCACATATTTAATTAGACACTTCACCGTTTCACTCTTCTGGAGCAGCCCGGGGATTGCACCCACAGAGGTGGATGCTGCGATAGCCCTGCCTGCTGCAGCCCCAGGCCACCTTGCAGAAACCGTGTTGGTGCTGTCCCCGGTGTCCCAGCTCGGTGGCAGAGGCACTGTGTCATGTCTTTGTGGTGCAGCACTTTGCAGGGATATCTGACAGCATAGCCCTCTGGGTGGCATGGTCCGTGTCGGGGTGCAGGACGACACAGCCTGCTGCAGAGCTGTGTTCAGCCTGTGCTGTCCTCAGAGGGCCCCCAGCTTCAGGAAATGGTCTGTGGAGGCTGCCATGGAAAAGCAGGTCTCCCCAAGTGCTGCCCTTGGGGTGACCTTGTTGGGGCCAGTTGCACTTCATCTCCACACACCAGTGCCCTCCCTGTGCGTTGCATCAGGAGCTGATGCCTGGCCCCGTTGCATGGCTGACCATGCCAGCTCTCCGTGTGGGAGAAAACTTGACGTGCCCATCAGCTGAAGTGAACTGTGCTGCTGTGGCTGGCTGGCCTGCTGCCGGCCCTCTGCCAGGATGCAGGGCGGCACATCCCAGGGTGCCCGCAGCACAGATAGTCAGGGAGGGATCCCGGGAGCAGCGTGCTGCACTGGGCTACCAACCATGGGCATGGTTTCAGAGCAAAAGGGTCTGCAGCAGTTGGGGGTTTCC
Source organism: Scopus umbretta (assembly GCA_013400535.1). NCBI lineage: Eukaryota > Metazoa > Chordata > Aves > Pelecaniformes > Scopidae > Scopus > Scopus umbretta. Next base: position 4,172 of record VZTL01029743.1, read on the forward strand.
CTGGGGCTGCTGCTCTGCCTCTTCTCTGCCAGGGCCGGTTGGCAGTAGGTTCCTTGCACCAACAGTGCTGAGCTCAGAGCAGAGCCCCGAGTTGTTAAATAACACTGTAACAGGCAGAAATGCAAAGAAAACTTAGTAATGGCCTGTTAATTTTTTAATGCCTGTATTGAGTAAGAGACAGTAACTAATTCCTTTTCCTGTGCTGAACAGTTCAATAAATTCGCTTTACAAAGTTCAGAGCTGATCAGGGTACCAGAGCTTTGATTCCTGTGCTTTGCATTAGGGTACAGACAACTTTTGCAGCATTTCCCTCCCTCAGGCAATATTTCTAGTGATGGAGTTAAAGGAGTATTATTGCCTGTTTCTTCTTCAGTGCCAATTGTCATCTGCTCTCATGAGGCTGTATCACAGCCCAGTTAGAGTGCCGTTCCAGAAGGCAAGCTGTTGGTTTTACTTCAAAGCAGCTTTCGCTGTCTGAGACCTTCCTGCTCGTGGGTCGGTCTATCTGTCCATCTGCTGGCTCTCCGTCTGTCCTCACAGTGTCCGTCACTGGCAGTGGTATTGCCAAGAGTGTAATTTAGAAAGCTTGGCTCTGCTTCCACAGACCTGAGATGCTCCAGTAAATAGACATCATGCTGATGGTGGGAGAGTAATAGGTGTGTTGCCTTCTGCATGGCGTACAGCCGATGTGACAGCTGTGTTTTGACCTATGAAGGCAAAGACGCTCAAAGTAGGGCAATACATTGAGAGGGTGATATATATGGTCCATGCCATATGTATATGTCAATGGTGACATCTCACAGAGCTCAGTTTTTGAGCACAGGTGAGTTGACAGGAGGCTGATAGCAGCCAGGCACCCAGGGTGGGATTTAGGTGGGTGAGCGCCTAGCTGCACCCCCAGATCAAGGTGTGCCTGGCTGCTCCAGCCTATGGGCCTAGGTCCATGGGAAGCAAACCCCTGCAAAATCAGGGAACCGATGAGTGCAGTGGGTCTGTCCTGCCCCCCACCAAGCTCAGGGTCTGAGGGAGGGGAAGGGGCCAGGGGAGAGGAAGATGTCCTGGAAGAGGTAAGGGGTCCTCCTTCTCGGGTGCCCTTTGGAGAGCACGTGTTAAGCCGTGGTGATGAGATTAGGGGTGTAGCGTCTCCTACCATGCCTGTCAGCTGTAATGTTTAACTCCATGAATCCATGTTATCCATAAAATCACCCAGTCCTTTGTCAGTCTTTTCAAGTTCAGATCTCAACACCTTCCTGCAGCAGTGAAGTCCAGAGCTGAATTACGTGTTTATAGAAAAGTCGTCTTTAACAATCTTGAATTTCTTACTCTGGTCTCACTCAATCATCCTCCATCTGGGGCTTCAGGACGGAGACAGTGGCTGCCCCTGCCCACCCCTCTCAAGGCCACCCCAGTTTTATATGATCATTATCATACCCCTGCTTGCAGTCTCCTTCCTATGGTAAGCAACGTCCAGAGGGGCGAGGAGTCGCATTCACGGGGGTTCAGCAGTGGCCCCCTCCCCAGCACTGGTCTTTTGTCTGGCTGTGTTCAAGGCAGCATGTGTGTCTCCCTTCCTCTTACAGGCTGTTTGAAAACGTATCAGGGATAGTGAGAATTTTTTTCCATTTTTGTGGTGCTTCCCTCCATTAATTTCCTGGTTGTAGTACATTACTCATGGATAATTAAGAGTGAGCTATTAATACAACATTTAATATTCAAGTGCAGTGAAGAGGAGAGAACAATAAGTCAAGGAATCATATACTACAAGACGTTTTGGTTTAGTGATGAAATTTTTTTGCTGGCTTTGGCTATCAGACCATAGTGCTGCTTCCATTTAAGTACGGTCCTGAGAACTTCATTTATTGATAGAATACAAATAGGACATTAAATCAGGGGAAGTGAATTTGAATTGCTGGCCGTATATACAATTATGAATGGGATTGGCTACTTCTATCTAGTGTATCTTAAGTTAGGAGAATTATGTTAGAGACCGCTAAAGAGAGCTTGGAGTGTCTTAAAATTAATGAGATTGAAGTCTGTCTAGGAAAAAAAATTAATGCTAAAATGCAGCTCTCGCATTAGGGATGAAAAAAATTGCTTTAGAGAAGTGGTCATGCTTTGTCCAGATGGAGAAACATGGTGTGGGTAGGCTGTGTACCAGCATCAGATAAACACGTCTCATCCTTAAGTGCTCCTCTTTGCCCCACCGTCCTCACGTACAGGGGATGAATTGATTGCCAGCAGCAGAGAGGAGAGGGAAGCTTGTGTGCCTGGCTGGGAGGGGTGGCCATGATGCAGCCCATTGCTGGGTTTTCCAGCCTTCTGCCTTTCCAGTTCCTGCTAGGTACTCCCAGCACTGCACAGCTGCTCTGAGCGACGGAGTCACACATCTGCAGAGCCCCTGATATGGTGCGTTGGAGGGTTACTGGAGAGCAGACTCCTGTCCCCCAAAGGCCATAGATTTGAGTGTCCTGTGTCCACAGTGCGGCGCTTTCTGGGGTGGGTTTTCAGACAGCCACATCTTTGTAAGGATACACTGAGACATTTTGGACCAGCCACAGACAGAGAGTACATTACTCTCTCCTTGTCCCATAGGGAAGTGATCGTGCCCCTGNTCTGCCTGTACTTTGGAGATGAGGAGGGAGGTTTTTAGGTCCATGAGCACACCCCACCTGAAACATGCGGTGGATGGTGGCAGTGCAGCACACACCTGGCCAGAGATCACCACTCCATGGGCAGGGAGTTTGCCTGGGCTCCCAGCTGGAGCAAGGGCATGAGGGGTGGGTGCAGAGCTGCTGCCCCACGGCAGAGCAGGGAGGTGGGATCCCCCAGTGCTATGTGTCCCAGCTGGGACGGCCTTGGTAGGGCAGCAGGAGTGCCGGCACTGTGGTGGGAGGCTGCTCAGCTGAGCCGCACCAGGAGCTCTCCGGAGATGGAGTGCGTAAAGATGTCACGAGTCAAGCACATGTAAAGGTTGCCATTTACAAGCAAGTAATTGCAAGAGTTACCACACAGCTGTCTCTGAGACAGCGCAGGATATTGTTATTTATATCCCCACTGTTCACACGCTGCTCAAACGCGCGTCCCAGCCCCTGAGCAGAGCGGCAGCGCTGCTCCCCGCCAGCGAGCACTGCCTTGTTCCGGTACCTGGCCTAGCTGCACAGTGGGGCAGCTGTCTTCTTCCCTTGGTGAGAGGGGGTCTGCTGCTGGAGGAGGGGGGGGTCGTCTGTCACTTGTGCGCAGAGTTACCCCATCCAGGTTTTGCACAGGCTCATGTCCCAACGTGGGGCTTCCTCTAGCTACGCCACACGCACCTGATCACACGCATGTGCATGCACAAGCACCACACGTATGCAAATACTTGTGCATTATTTTGTTTGATGAGCTGAGTAATTGGTTGTTTACAGATGGGAAAGGGTAAGTGTGCTTCTGACCTTTCTTCATGTGGGTTGTTTATAGTTAATAATGATCCTGCTAACTATGTCCATTTCTTTAAGTGGGCTGTTCTCTCCTACAGGCAGTCTCTGTGCTCTCTGAATCCTAAATACAAAGTCCCTAATCTCTGTAGAGAGAAAAAAAGACCAACTGATCCCAACCATTCTGAAATAAGGTATGTAATTAAACATAGGCACTGTATTGATTCCCAATTAAGCAGAAACAAAACAAATTATTTACTAGTATAATAAAAATGTTGTCAAAGTGTTGACAGTATTTGGGCACAAAGCTTTCCTGAGTCCATTGTGTGCGCACATTTATAAGCATCATATAAATAGCTGCATTTTTCTATGAGGAACCTTCAGTAGATCCGCCTGTTGTAAAATGGTGTTTGCATCTTTGGACACCAGAGACTGCTCAGCAAGTAGGAAACAGCCACCTCCAGCAGTGACCGCTCACTGGTGTCCCCCCTCCAGAGGAGCGGGTCCAGCACAGGAGCCGTGGCCGAACGGGGCCGCTGGTGTCCAAAGGCTGTCCTGCGCTAGGGGCACAATGGATGCCTGAGCTTGGGTGAGCCCTGGGAGTGAGACTGGGATCCTCAAAGGTGTTTTATGTGCAGTGTCACCATTTAAAGCACTTTAAGCATTTAAGCCAGACTGGACTTATATAGCCAATGTTATGGATCCTGTGCAGACCGTGCTGGGGTAGAGCGGTGCCCAGCTGGGCTGCAGCCCACTGCCTGCTGCTAGGTTGCTGCCTCTTCCGCCTCCCCTGCCCTGCCTAGGCACCATCATGCCTACTCTGAGGGCTGCTGGTTTGGGGTTCCCCCCTCAGTCTGACCCACCACTGGGGCCTGTGCTTCTCTCAGCTTTTCTGCCTTTTGGTGGCTATGCTAAGGTGGTCCACGGCGGGCTGTTTCCAGATGCAGGAGCAGAGCAGCCCTGTGCAGCATTGCAGTGCGTGAGCTGCAGGTGAAGCCGGCGTGACCCTTCTGCTGGGGATCAGAGTGCCTTTTACTGTGAAGCTTCCTGGCTTTGGGATAACACAAAGAAATGCGGAAGAGATTGTGGCTTGCCCGTAGGAGGTGGCTCCAGCTTGAGAGAGGGGTCTCCTCTGGACAGATGTTTCTGACCATCCTCTTACGTGTTCTGTGTTGGGTCTGGTCTGCGGGGGTTTGAATTTTCCCTGACACCTGGCAGCCCTTTGGTACACTGTTGGGGGAGCAGCAATCCCTACTGGTGCCAGCATGCAGAGGGGACCAAAGGGTCAGCTAGGAACATGAGTTGTCCTTCAGCACTGTTTTTGCCCTGGGCTCGCTTGGCTGTTCACTGGGAGAGAGACTGAAAAAATACCACTAACCCTAACGTTACGATCTGCTCTGTGCACCATGCCTTGGGAGTGCTATGCAGCTGCTGCGGCATTCACGACTTTGGGACACACGTGTATTTGCTATGAAGGGCAGTGCCACTTTGTGTAGCTTCTCCATTTCTGTAGGCTGGAGCAGAGTGTGAGTGTGAGTGTGCATGCGTGAGTGTGCGAGCATGAAGCCGAGAGCAGGGATTTGGGGGAGGGGAAGGTTTCAGCAAACATTTCCTTACCAAAACAGCCCTGACCTTTGCAGGGCTGAGCCGTCTGATGCAACAGGCTGAACCTTTCCAGACTCCAGCTCCAACCTGAAATGCTTCAGAGCAAAATTGATGGTCGCTACATTGGCCCCAGTGTTTATATCTAGTGCTTGTCCGGCCGCTGCCAGAGGATGGGAACAGGGGTCTAAAAGCCCAAAGTGGGAGCTGCTGTTTCTCTCATGCATAGCCTGGATCAGTGTCGGCTGATGCTCGCAGGCAGCAACGCTTGCCCGTGAAGGCTGGGTGCTGTGCCGCGGGTAGCTGTGCTCTCTTGTGCCCTTCGTTTGGGGAGCAGTGGGTGCCAGCGTGGAGGAAGGGCTGCGCAGGGCCAGGGCACAGGGAGGTGGCCGAGTCGGGCACCCCGGAGCAGCCAGCGTTAGTTTGGAGGGATGGGTAGCGGTATTCGTTTTGACCATAGGCGAGAGTGTCAGGTTTTCCATGTCAGGGTCTCAAACTCAGTTCATTGAAAACAAGAGGGAGTTTATTTGTTGGCACCTATGGTGCACGGCCGGGAGCTCCCGTGCTCCAGGGATCAGCGCCGAGAGGGGTCGTCGCAGCCTGGCTCTCTGGGAAACCAGCTGTTAGTTACAGAGATGCTGTTGTTTCTGTGTCCTGCGGTGAATAAAATTAAACAACTCTTTATTTCTGAATGACAGCCCAGGGACTGCACTTCTGCTCTGGCTCGGTGTGAAGTGGCTTCATCCCAGCGCGGGTCCTTTGGGGCCTGAAGCCCTCGATTCATTAGTTGTCAGGCTTGTAGGTGGATTCAGCATTAGGCCTTTAATTTAGTGTATTGCCATGGGCTACTGACCACATGACACTGCTCAAATGTGAGCAAATCTAACGAGGATCCAGGACTGCTCTTTAATTTGGTGAGAATAACAGAGTGAACAGGGGCCCAGAGAGTGTTAATCATGAAGGAAAACTAGCTGAAACCAGGTCAGCCGGTGCTGGTTCTTGGTGTCATGCGATGGAGAGAGAGAGTGCAGGGGGCTGAGGGGGGAGCACTGTGGGCCCCAGCACCCTGCGGTACTGGCAGTCCCACTCTGCCTCTGTTGGGAAGCACCGTGGCCCCAAACAGCCGGCAACAGCGGCACGCCATCTTTACTGCCACCTTATCCTCTTCCTCCGGCTGGGCGCTGCAGCTCGCAGACCCCACGGGATGGCTGGGTTCCCGGCAGGGCTGTGCTCAGGCCCCCAGCCCGGGGCAGTGTTGCAAGGCCCCTGGGAAGGAGAAGGTGATGGTTCCTGGCTATGGAAGATCTGGGAGTGCTGGGCATCTGCTGTCCTTGTGGGGAGCCAGTGGCAAAGGCCAGTCCCAGCTGCCTCAGTCCTGTGTGGAGTCGCTTGGCACAAAGGCCCCAGAGCTGCTTGCTCCTCTCGTTGAGCAGCATATAGTCCCCATGGTTAGATTTGTTTCATACAATAAAGAAATTCATGCTGCTCTCCTGCTGGCTGTTCCTGGATGGGGCCAACTCCCCTCGGCATGCATCACGCAGATTTATTGCGTTATATTGGAATGGTGCCTGAGCTTGGCTGGTTTCTTTAAATCTTCTTTTTGGGAGAGGGGTGAGCTTTGGGAGAGGGGGCACAGAAATTCTCTGTAGTAATTCCTGTTGACTGCAGTGACCAGTGAGGCAGAACTGATCAACTGCAGGCTTCCCTGCTGCTGAACTCTGCCAACAAAGTGCTTACATCTGCTTTTACACTAATGGGAACTTTATGGACTGGTGTGTCCCCCCCCCAGGAGCAAATTCCAACAAGGTCAGAATCCAGAAAGTTGCCACTTGACACCGGCTGTGAAGCCCTGAGCCAGCCGGAGGAGGCCAGGTTGTGCTGAGGACCTTCTGGGGCAGGAGATCTAACGCTATCGTGTGCAACTGATAGCCTGGAGGCCTCCCAAACGCCGCTGCTGCCGCCCCGCTTCTCAACTGCATGGCCCCCTCCGTCCCCAGGGCGTGCTGCCGGAGGAGCCACGCAGATAGGCACTGTGTTGAGCAAGGCTCTGAGTTGCACTGCTCAGCAAACGAGGCATGATGAGAGGCCAGCCTCCAGCAGTACTGTTTTGGGAGATTCCTGGCCGTGTTCACCATTAGTGTGGCCTTACTAGTACTACATGTACGGCACCAGGTGCCGTGATGATGATGTGGGTACTCAATACAGATGCTTAAATACAGATTTGGAGCTGTAAGCATGGGCAGCCAAGCCGGCATGTTGTGGCTGAGCAGAGCTGGCTGGAGGCACAGCCAAGCCAGGGTCACAGCCTGACCTTCTGGCTCCATTTGCTGCTGTGGCAGAGTCCTGCTCTGGGTCCACGCTGCAGATTGCTCATCCCCAGGCAGAGCTCTCTGGAGCAATCCTTGCTCATGCTGCACGTTCATCTCGGAGGGGACCCTGCTCCAGGAGCAGCTGCTCAATACAGAGCAGAGACGAGCACCACCTGCATGTGCCTTGCACCATGGGGTGCGCAGGGGTTTTGCCTCAAGTGCAGTGGGTAATTGGTGATATATGGTGATACAGGAAAGCGGCGACACAGTGGTGGAAGGCATTTGGCTTTTGGAGGTGTGGGGGCCTTATGGCGATAGAAATCTCCCTTTCTCTTGGCTCCTTGCTGTACATCACAAGCTGTGCCATCTGAAGGCAGGTGTTGACACCGTCTTTCTAGACACCCTTTGCACGTGGTGTCTGGGAGCAAGAGCTGGCTGCAGGGGGGATACAGCAGACCCAGCGAGCAGCCAGCCGGTTGTGGGGCTCCTGGGGACGGTGCTTGTGCTGTGCAAACAGGGCTGGCGGGTCTGAAGGCAGCCCTGCTTTGTGACCACTTGGGCTGTGCTAGATGCAGTTACCAGCAGAGCTGGAAATTGGTGGCTTTGTGCTTAAAAGAGAAACTTAACAGAATTTCTGCTGTTATTTTTGTACCCCTTTTTTGCTTCCTTGACTGTACTGGTAGACTGTGCTGTTCTGTTTGCGTACCTAGGAGATCGTGGTATGGCACTGAAATGATGATGGTGAAGGGAGGCAGCAGCACTGCTCCTGCTGCCAGGTCTGTGCCTGGGCTTGGATGCACAGCTCTCAGTGCACGGCTGCACTGCCCACCGGCAAGTGGGTGCAGGGTGGAGCTGGGCAGGCACCGGGTGCCGGCTGGCTCAGAGCATGCTGTGCGCAGAGGAGCCCAGTGCTGTGTTGTGAGTGTGCTGGGTACCAAAATCATGAAATGATTGCTTTGAGGGCATGTATTTTCCTGAATTTAATGAATGACCGTTCCACATTAATGTTTATTAAGGTGATTAATACTTTAATTTGTGTGGAAGAGAGTTTGCAGAAACATAACTTGCTTCTACACAAGAGTTACTGTTCATTTTTCAGGAAATATAATCAGTCCAGACAAGGCTTGCTGAATTGTGGCCTGCTTTGGCAGCCCGAGTGTGAAAGATTATGGACAGTCTCCGATTAGCTGTCTCTTTTTTAATCTAACGTTGCAGAGGCCTAATTGCTTTGACTTTGACTAAAGAGAAGATAGTTTCCATAAGGGTGTCCCATGGAGCTGTGCTCTGTCTGTGCGCCTGCTGGCCCTGGGCATGGCAGTCAGGGTTGGGCCCCCAGCCTCTCCCGTGCCAGTGTGGTTACCCACGGTTGCACATCCCATATTGCTCTCCCGGGATGTTGGTCGGGTTTTGTGCTATGGAGGGTGCTGGTGGACCCAGCTTCTCGTTGTTCGTTGCCTGAACAGGGACCAGCTGGTATTGAAGGGGCTTCTTCATCCTGCCTTGTGGGGCACCTGCTGATGTTCACCAAGCACCATCTATCCAGTGCAAGACATGGAGCCTGGGCTGCCTTTGCTCTTGAGTGCCAGAGCGTTTGGCAGTGGGGTAACGTGCAGAGCGTGCGTGCAGTAGCATCTCCGTATCCCTGTACCTGGGCAGAACGGACAGATCTTTAGCTTACGGTGTTGTTTTTGTAATGGTAACTCCTCTTAGGTTACAGAGGGTTAATGATGAATCCCCCCGCCTGCACGCAGAGCGTGGCATTGTACACATGGGCCTGTGTTAGACCAGCCCAGTGCTGGAGAGGGTTGGCTGGGGAGAAGGGCAGCACAACTGTGCTGTGAGGGACACTGGATGCGATATGTCCTGGCACCCAGCTGGCTCCTGATGTGGCACTCCGTAGGGATGTCTTGCTCTGAAATGGCCATACCAACGCCACAGCCACTTGAGCATGAAGCTGGCCCACACCCGTTAGACATCTTGGCTCTGTTTCCTCTGCAACAGTGGGTGAAGAGCATAATTAATTTGCAGCATTAGGAGAGGGGTGAACGCTGGGCAGGAACAGGTATCTGCCTGCACCAGTGGGGCTGCACTGCAGCCCGACTCCCTCCCTGCTGTGCCAGATCTCTGTGATACAGGCCCTCCGGGGCTGGCACTGAACCTGATGGTCCTTGGAGGGTTGCTGTGACCTCACCTTGCTGAGCGCCTGCTGGTCTTGGGGCCCGTGCCCCAGCCACCTCCGTGCCCAGGGCAGCAGAGACAGGTCCCCTCTGAAGTGGGAGGATTTTGAAGTTTGGGAAAGGGGCATCCTTGCAGAGCCTTCACAGCGGCCTACGCGCAGGCATGTCGTTCTCCAGCGGCTCAGCAAGTCTGCCCTGTGCTGCTCCTGCAGACCTCTGTCCTGAAGTCATGCCAGCGTGCAGGGCTGTCCAGCTGCTCTGTCCGCTGCGGGGTGGTGAGCGAGGCGGGAGCATCCCTCCCGAGCATGGCGCTTCTTCTCCTTCCTTCACCTTGCTCGAAGCTCTGTCTGGTTTTAGCTCTTTGAAAGAGAGCCTGTGCCATCCTTTGGGTCCCCTGTGGCACCGAGATGGCTGGGATGAATGCACCCAGATGTGATGGTGGGAAAAACAGGAGGCCAATGATCAGGAAAGAAAGAGGCTTTGGAAGGGGATGGCAGCGGCGGGGGGTGG
>VZTL01029746.1:0-37112 GCA_013400535.1 Scopus umbretta
TAAATTAAGTAAATTAATTTAAATAAATAAATATTAAATAAAATTTAAAGTAAGTAAATTAAAGTAGTAATATCTTTTCTTTAATTAGGCATTGAAAAGCACACTGGGATTTCCTCTAATCCGATTTGAAGATGCTGTGATTAATCTGGATCCTTTCACTAGGGTCCATCCATATGAAACTCGGGAGTTTATCATTAATGACATTCTGAAACACTTTCAAGAGGTAAGTGTCATACAGATTTTATTGTGGCAAAAGCTGAACGTCTCTTCACTGATGAGTTCTCTACTGAGGGTGGGGGAACTCTTTCTTGACTACTTAAGTGTTAGTGCTCTATTGCTTCTTTGGTATACTGAGAAATAGCATCACATGCTTCTAAGAATACACTGCTTTTTAAGATGAAACTATTGCTGATCTTACTGGTACTTGTGCATTCATTTCTTCAGGAAAACTATCTGGGTTTTTATGTGCTTTTGCTGTGGGTGGGACTTTTTTAATCAACCTTGCTGGTGTTAACGTGATCCGTCAGTGATATTTCATTCTTTCTGTTGATTTTACAGGAGCTGCTTAGTCAGGCAGCAAGGATTCTAGGTTCTGTGGATTTCCTTGGCAACCCTATGGGTCTATTGAATGATGTTTCAGAAGGTGTTACTGGACTTATAAAATACGGCAATGTTGGTGGTCTCATAAGAAATGTCACGCATGGAGTATCAAACTCTGCTGCAAAGGTAATAATTACGATATTAGTTTGCTAAAACAATAAGCAAAAAACAGTCAGGAAACAAGTCAAATAGAATTATTGACTATCTTTTAAATGCTTTATGTCCTATTTGTTTTGTTAAAATTGTGTTTGAAGTGTACTTTTTTTTTTTTAAATGCTTTATATATACACTTCAGAGGTGCCAGAAACCCTGCAGGAGTCAATGAAACCACTCAAGGCCTTATTGTTGATATACATGTATTTTGTAGATGGAATGCAGTAGCTAACTGGAGTGAGAACTAAAATGGTGCTCAAATGTAGCGTCATCTCCTTTGTGCAAATGAACAAAGTTATATTATGTATAAAATGTACAGAGAGAGAGCATTATAGAAATCTGCAGTATTTAAGGGATTATTTAGTGTAACAGGAGTTGTTAACTTATTTTTGGAAAGTGATTAAGCTGATGTGAATATAAGCTATTATGCTAATGCCCGAGTTAGTTTTTTTTTTTTTCTGTGCCACATAGTAACAAACTAAGGCATTCCCAGATTGCTGTGCATTTATCTTTGGTTTAATTCCAAAATCTCTGCATGGTGAACATTCTTTTGTCCCTCCTGATAACTGAGAGAATTCAATTATATCAGTGTTATCAGTGAAAATAACTATCTTTAGTGCCTGAGAGAGGTATGATCTGAGACAGCAGCCAAAAATAGGAAGTGGTTTTTGATCATGGTCGATACTGTACGTGATACTGAACAAACATATGTTCTTGAAATATTTTTCGTTACATACGTGGTGTGTCAACGTGTCCTGTAAATGAACTTTGTGATGGTGGGTAGAATGGGAATAATGTTTTCTTCACATAAGGACGTGTTGTTAAAATATGTTTTTGTGAAAATTCTTTACTTCCTGTTCTTGTCATTTTCCAAACTGTAAGTTTGTACATGTATATCGTTATGGTTCACCCTTTCACAACCTATTCCACTTATTTGTATACAAGGAAATCTACTCTTTTCCCCATGTTAGTGGGAAAAGGTAATTCAGACTATGAGAAAGGGGAAATGTAGAGTTTGCATAATTACAGATAGCTCAAGGCTAATGTTATCAAACCTAGTCAAACTGCCATAGAGTTCCCCAGTCCATCACCAAGTGCATAGCTATGACCATATCTATCCCAGATAGTTGAACCATGAGGAAAGATGACATACACCTACTCCATCATAATTATCTTGTTGCCAGCTTAAGCCCATTTTGGACAATGTCAAGAAATTCAAACAAAGTACCATGTTCTCAATATTCCTGTTTTAATCCCATAGTAGGTGATTCTGTGATTATCAGCACTGGAAATACAAGCTTATCCTAGCAATCTGGTAGAAGACTTACTGACCGTCTGTACTTCCTACTGGTGGTTCTAGTCTCTGGTGACCCGTCCACTCCACCCAATAGAGTATGTTTCTTTAGAGTTTCCTTTCTATAAAGTGTTGTTTCCTCATTGCAGTCACATCTGCAGCAACAGTCCCATAAATCTTTCTTTAAAAGGCACGAGCCTTCCTACGTTTCCCACAAGGGCAAGGTCATTCTTTGAACTTTGGAGTCATTTGTAACCAAGGGGTTTGTGAAGGAAGATTTTCAAAGGCAGAAGGGCAGTTGGATGCTGAACTCCTTTCAAAATCCAACAGGAGCTGAGTCCCTGCTTCCCATTTATACCTTTGAAAATCACCCCATGTACTATTTATCTGTCTTCCCAGGTATTTTTTTCTTTCTCCTTTATATATCCAAAATGCCTGTGATGCAACTATCACACACTTCCCTTTCAAAAACTTTTTATATGGATTACGTATTTGTTCTTTCAGAACAAGGAGAGAATTATGTCCTTTAGGAAGGCTTAATAGTATATTATGGAACTCCTTGATTAATCGCCCTTCCAAAGAATGGATCTTAATTCTGCTACATAGAAGATAATGGTAAAAAAAGCTCAAGTAATCAGGATAATTTCTTCCCTATATGTTGCACTGCTTTTAGGCATCTAAATCTGCTAGAAAACTAAGCCAGGAATGTCCATATGATAAAAAATTGATATTTCAAGTACAATTTGTGACGTGTTATGTACATGGTACAGCATAGAACTTTGTCTTTTACTCTTCTTTTTCTCTACCATGTATATGCCTTATGATCGTGTCTAGGATACATGAAGTTTTGGTAAAGAAAAAATGTGGGGAAAAAAATAATTCTAATTACTCAAGAAAAATGTGACAAACAGTAGACCATTTTCATCTTGCTATTGGTGCTTTCTGTAGGGAAAGTATTTTAAAGTATATTTTCACCTGATTCAGCTCTGCCATAGAGGTCCTCATCTTTGCAGCTTATTCTGTGGAGCTGGTAACTAATGCAGCCAAAACTAGATGCCCCTGTGTTCTGCATAGAAACTGGTGGCTGGCAAAAATAACCATTTTGCTTGTTTTGAGTACCTGACATTTTAAGTGTCTTAAATAAAAATCTATCCTAGATTTTAAGAGGAGTTAGCTTTTAAGGTGTGTGTAGATAGATAAACAAACTTTAATACTGTGATCATCACTTTAAAAGTAACACTGCTTGACTGAATTGAAAAGTAAGCTATTTGAGTTGTATCTGGTTTTGTCATTTTATTGCTTTTCTATTTTATAGTTCTGTTGATTATCCCTGTAATGGCTTTTCCATGCATTTCAGAACACACAGTGGGTAATGCCTTCTTTCAAGTGGAGAGCTGCAGTGTATTTAAGTTGGCACAAAACCTTAGGTTAAATAAAGTTCACTACAGACAGTGTTGTAGTTTTTATCCCTTGGAGACTCCAAGTTCTGTATTTTAAAAAGTTCTTTGATCCTAAATATAGACACCTGAGGGAATTTCATTCCCTCTGAATGGAGACTTCTATAGTTGCCATATGCCTAGAAATGTCTTGCATTCTTGGCATCCACACTTTTTTTTTTTTTTATTTCCCCCGATAGGCATGATAGTACTAAATCCTAAATTATTCCTGTTTCAGAGATGTTTCAATTAGAAATGACTATTGAACACTGAATTGGCATCTGAACAAAAATGTTATGTAGCTTGTGTTTTCCAAATGGAAAATTAAGCATGGTTGTCTCTATTCCTGGCAAATAGGTGTTGTGCTGACAAAATGAAATTCCTGGTAGTAAAGGATTGAAAAGATTAATCAGCTTGTCAATACTGTATTTAATTTGTCTGAGTCTTTCAGCCCTTATAAGGGATTCTGTTACCTTTCATGAATTATGAGCACATAGTAATGTAGTTGTTATGACTCTGCAGCTAGGCTTAGTTTCTGGAGATAGATAGATATATATAGAGAGAGAGATATGAATGATGGAAATAGTTGTGGTATCCTTCCTTTCCTCATGGAAAAAAAAATAATTAACTTTTTGAAAGAGCTTAATTTTCATATTGAACTCTGAAGTTTCCAGTGAGAAATTTCATTAGGCTTCTTACGGAAAGGTGAGCCATCAGCCACAGCTGCGTTTCCTTGTTGGGTTTTTGTGGAAGCTTGCAGAGTTCTGAGAGGTAGGCTTCCTTAGGCTTGGGAGCAGGCACCTGAGATGCCAAAATTTATGTATAGAAGAGTTGCAACACACTGTATCGTGGGTGTTTGGTTTTCTTTTATGGCTGAGGAAGAGGCACAAATTAACTACTGCCCTGGACTTTAATTCTGTATGTTTATTTTAATTCAGTTCAGAGTGATGGCAGAGGTGTTTAAGTGCTTAACAGAGATAGGAAAAGAAGTAGGGTATTGGAAGCAGGTAAGAAAATTGTAAGACTAGTAAGGACACAAATATTGCTCCAGGTGAGTGTTTGACATGGAAGCATTTGGGGAAGACGAGCATGAAAGCAGCACGAAGGGAAATAGGAGTTTTAACCCTCATTGTAAGATAAATCAAAGCAGAATCTCAAGTGGTTGGCAGTGACAGAAAAATAAAGATAACTGAATGGAAAATGAAGAGGCAGCAATAAAGGGACTATTTAAAAACAAATCATGAGCAAGTGTTTGACTTCTGTGAATGTTAACTTTAACAAAACTGGCAATAAATAAGATGAGAAATGGATATAGCAGAGCACAGAAGGTAGGTACAATGTAAGCAGGTTCTACCCAGGAGCAGACGGAAATATTTCTAAAGCAGTCAAAGCCGATGGTCCCCTTTTGTTTAAAGTTCCTTAGTTTTTGCAGCCAGCCACTCTGATTCGATACCATTCAGAAACAAGAACAACTGGCATTCTCACATCTTTGGAGACACTGTGATTCAGTAGTTCTTGGAATATTAGCTCAAAACGCAGTTCAAGTAGCTGAAAAAAAATCATATCTTGGTGACAGGGGACTTCTGACAAAAGCTTTTGTATAGGAAACCTGAGAAGAAAGCACATGGTGTTGTTTTCCTCAGGAAAGTATTAAACAAAATAGTCAACTGATAATGTAGAAGGATCATGGTGGCATTCAGGTTCTGATTTTCCTACCGTTCTATATTTTCACAATTTTCTTTGACTCCCTACTCTTCTATTTAACTGTTAACAGCAGAATGTGTATGATTAGTGGCAGTCTCATTCTGGATAAAAATGAAGAAGGCTGGAATATGTGTCATCTTTCTGGGCAACATTACAGATCTGAATTTGGGTTTTACTTCAGGAAAGCTGACATCTTTTACAAGGATAGCCTAGGTATTGAAGTTGTGGGATTTAGCAGCAATTGCCATAAATAGTTTTTTCTATTCCTAGAGGTGATTTATACAGTTCAGGTCAAATGTAGCTTTCACTGTGTTTTCTCCAGTGTAATCTTAAGATTTTTCTGCTTGTGTCTTCCCCAGCATTGTATAGGGGCTACTGCAGCTTGTTCAGGTAATGCATCCAGATGGCACTGCAGATCGTCTTCAGTTTAACTTGCATTTCATTCAAAGATTAGCAGTTCATGTGCAGGTTCAAGTGCTGAGCGGTGAGAATCGGTATGAAAACATGCAGATTTATGAGATGGAAAGTAATTGAAATTCCCAGGCAGAAATTTTCAGTGCTAGGAGGAGCATTACAGATGAGGCCATTTACCCATTTCCTAGCAGTTTGAAAAGACAGCGAGCTTTATGGCCAATTAGTGACAATCAAAAGCCATGGAAAGTGTCACTTTTTATGTGCAGAACATGTGGCATCTGTGATCAGTATCTTCGAAAGAGGTTTTGGGATACAGAATCATCTTTGAGAAGCTTGAGGTGTTATTTTGTTCTTCCTGTTTTTCAGTTGTACCATGGCATAAAATGTGTGTGGCCAGCATGCTGGTTGAAAGTTTTCTTTGCAATTCAGGTTAAATTCAGCCTTTTTATGAAGCTTCTTACACAAAGTGTTTATGAACCTGCTTTGACTACAACGTATTTGTATGTAGAGAAATGGGCATGGGTAAGATCAAACAAAAATGGTGATGTGTTCTATGGGAAGAACTGTTTTGATCTGGACTTGAAGTCTTAAACGTGCACGTTCAGAATCAAATGGACACATTGATGGTAGCTTTGAATGAGCCTTTTCCAGGAGAAATTACCCAGTAGACAATGAGAATCCTGCAAAAGTGGAGCAACTGCAAACAGTGAGATGCGTAGCTGTGTGTGAAAATCTACAAGTGACCCTCTCGACAAGTAAAAAAAAAAAAGGGGGGAGGGGGTTAGAAAGCTTTAAGTTTTACACCTGCCCTAGAGCTTTATTTTGAAGGGTTTTACCAGCTGATTTTCTTGCAAAACAAAATACAATGTTCCTGTTTTGCTGACTCAGTGGGGAATTAAGTGAAGAAAGGAGAATTTAAAATGCGGTATGCAAAAAGTTGCCAAAAGCACAAACTGTGAAATTCAAAATAAACCTTTATCATAGAGATGAAATGAAATTTGATCTTAACGTACAGGTTTTGAATGGTTAGCATGTCATGAAAATGGGCATGTATATCCCATATATCACAATTAGCATCTGAAGGAGAAAAAATGGGGTGTGGGTTTGAAATTAGTAACTTCAGTCTTGACAAAAGGCTAACTACACCTCCCTGCTGTTTTTATATAAAGTTATATAGAATATGTTAAATAGTGCAAATTTAAACTTGAAATTCCTTGGCTACGTATGCCTGAGGATGGAAAACAGTATTTTTATGTCTATGGGAGGTGGCCAAGGTATCTCCTGAAGCTGTAGCAATAGATGATTGGCATCAGTTCAACAGATCCAAAGGTGTCATCCCTCAAAGAGTCGATAGCTATTTACACTGCACGCATGATGGCAGGCGGGATTAAAGTGCTTGCACTAGGTTTCCTTCAAAAATCCAATGGAACACAGAAAACCTGTGGGTTTTTAAATAGGAGGTTCTTTCAGATCCCAAGCGTGGTCATAGGTGACCACAGCAGTAAATGAAACTGGGTGGAAAGAGACTGACTGCTGGGGTGTATTGCTGGAAGGAAATGCCCTAGGAAAATAAAAATCAACAAAGATGATGTTAAAAAGCAAAGTTAATCTGCCGCCCTCTGAACACATTGTTGTTAGGTATTGACTCAAGGAACTGGGCTAGATCTCGTCAGGCTTTTTCTCAGGTTTTCAGTATATAGAGTGTTTTTTTTCAGGAGGGGGGTGCAAGAGGGGAAATGATTCCATTCCCCAAAAATAAACGAGCAGGACAACCTTCAAGCTTTGTAAGAGTTAAAGTTGGGGGGAAGGGAATTATCTGTTAAGAGTATTAGTTGTTTAATAAAGCGCGGTTGTCCTCCAGATGAACCCGCCAGTGACTCTGCAATTGGGGTCATTCCAAGTTCATGCTGTGGACTTTTGACTGCCTTCTGTGTCTGTGAAAACAGCCGGCGGTTCCTGCAGGGATCACTCATTCAACCCTGTAACACAAAACTATTGCCAACGGGCACCTGCTGGTGCAGCTTCCCAGGAGGTCCTTGAGGGAAGCTCCCCAACTCCGCAGGCATCTGTGGAGATGAAACCAGCGGGGGCTCCCCTGGGACACCCAGCTAATCGGGCATCCGTACAGGCAGCGCGTCGGGGGGCTTCACAGATTACCCAGCCAACATGCCGTTGTCAGGATGCATTAGGAAGCGTCGTTAACGATGGGATGTGAGCTAATTAAAGCTCCTTTACTTTGGTTCTCTGACATAAATAGGGGCGGAGAATGCTGCACAGAATCTCAAGAAACATATGTTTGTTCGTTGGGAAAAGCCGTTGCCTCCTCTCGATTGTCAGTAATTTAGAGAGGGTCAAAGTTTACATGTCTCTTAAAATGAGAAGCTGATTATAGCATTTTGCTGATTTAGTATTTTCTAAATTAAGACTGTGTCAGTTCTGTTCACAGCTCCATTACACGTTTCTCTCTGTGCAATTTGACTTGGTTATAAATGCTTTTTGGGCTCAGCCTGAACCATCTTCTCTGTTTTGGGTTGTATTTAACAGTTGACCTGGGTGTGTATTAATGCGTAAAGGAGCGTGTAAAAGTATATAGCATATATAATATAGTATATAAATTGAACTGAATTCACAAACTTTCCTGCTTGAATACCTGAGTACTTGAGAGACTGGCAGAAGCCATGTAGAGCTATTTTGTGGAACAACTTCAGATAGCTAGGACTTTTAAACCTGACAAATAAACACCTGCTATTTTTTCAACTACTTCAAGCATTTCATTTTTCAGTCCCAGTGTAATGCACAGTTGACCACAGTGATGTGAGAGGAGGCAGCTGTGTTGGCTGTCTGCTTACTGATGTCCACTTTGTAAAAGTAAATATGTAGTGCTTCCATTCCATAACAATACATATATTGATTAGTAAAGAAGCTACTCTAAAAGTTATTTTTATGGTAAGTCACAGAAATGTATTAAATATCAGTCTTGAGACATTGCAATAAAAGCAAGGAAGCATAGGTCAAAGAATTTACTAGACAACTTTATCATTCCCTCTGCACCTAGTCATTATGTATGTCCAAGAATACTGTATGTCTGTCTTTTTTTTTTTTTTCCACACTTTCAACAGAATAACACCAACATTTGAGGATGGCTAACTGTTCTAAAACTTTGGTTTTTAACCATAACAAATCCTAGCAGCATGTATATATGTCTGCTTAGCCTATGACATGTACACCGTGAAGATTTTTGCCTCCATATAGCGAAATAAATGCTTCATTTTGAACTGTTGTGTTTTACTGTCAGAAGTCAGCATAAAAAATGGCTTTCTCTAAAATACCTGTAACATGTTACAGAGATGTAGGAAATAAAGGTGATTTTTAATGATATTGCTAGAAGGCAAGTAACCACAAGGGATTAAACTTACAGATATGTATTAGATGTTTAGACATAGCCCATTGTACTTAATCACTTGGCTGAACAGTATTTGCAAAACTTCTGTTCAGCAGGGGAAGGAGTGGATGTGGGTTTTTTTTTAAAAAACAAAAACGCAACTCAAAAGAAAGTAGCCTCTAGTTTCTAATGCTATCAATCTACTTGAGTTTATTATATAGTTTATAGCTATGTTTTATGTCAAGATAACTTTTAAATATATGTGTTGACATTTTATTTTAAATGTATTTCGATAATATCTAAAGAAACATTGTTTCATGCTAAAAAGAGAGCTTATTAGTATTTTTTAAAAACTTGTAAAAATAATGTTCTATGTGAAACATTTTGTACTATGTAAGAATATATATATTTTGGGGTGGGAGGGTGTCAGTATTTTGCAGCTAATATTTATTGTATATATATTTATTAGGGTTTTACTGTTAGGTTCACAGTATGCACTGACTTGAGATGTTTATTCCTTTCAAGCCGTCTGTGCTGTGATGCCTGTTGTGTCTGTTGGTAGTACCTCAGAAAGAAGGCAAATGTTGAGGTAGCAGAGGGCAGGAAAATTGAGTCCCAAACCCAATGTTCCTGCTTAGGATTGTAAGGAAGAATATATTTAACAGAACTCATATTCAGAAATCAATAATTGCTGTTCTTTCTTTACCTATACAGCCTTTGTTTCCTGCGATAAGCAGCTCTTCTCTTTCATGTGGACAATTAATAATATTTCGGGGAGTTACTGTTGAAACTGTAGAATGACTTTTAATCATCATGATTAGGGATTCTCCTGTTTTGGAAGATGTGAGAGTATGTGTGAGAACTGAAGATGACATAATTCACAGTTTACATCAGACTTTCTACCTTAAATAAATTTTAAATACTCTTCTCTACCTTGCTGAAACAACATACTTAAATTTATGCTTTGGTCTCC
The DNA here is from genome assembly GCA_013400535.1 of Scopus umbretta. Classification (NCBI taxonomy): domain Eukaryota; kingdom Metazoa; phylum Chordata; class Aves; order Pelecaniformes; family Scopidae; genus Scopus; species Scopus umbretta. The sequence continues at coordinate 9,957 of VZTL01029746.1, forward strand.
TAGAACCAGCTTTTATTATTGGGGATAAAAATATGAACATCATCAATGTGTGGTGGTCAAGGTTTTTTTTGAAAGGTGGTGGTTTGGGGCAAGAGTTGAATGGGGAGTTCAACAAAGAACTCCTTTTTAAAGGAGTTCTGCAAAGCAAAGATGAGAACTGAGTAAGCCTTGTGACTTCTAATTTAAATCTAGTTAATTGTGAGGTTTGCACAGAAGTTATAACTGACCTATATTTAATTTCATCACTTTCTCCCTTAAAATTCTGTCTTGGAATGTTCTACTTTGCTCGGTCAATAATATTTGTAAATATACCATTCTCTGATGCTAGAATTACAATGGAATGTTTGGACTAAAGGCATAATTGTGTATTTATCCTTTTGGGATGTCCTTAGAGAACGAGGCAGTGCCAAGAGCTTAAAAAGACTTTAAAGATTACTTGAAATTTATTTCCATGCTGTGTGCTTCACGCATCTGGCTTAGAGGGAACGTGCAGTACAAAGTCTAGAAGTCGTTTTCATTTGCTTTGAATTCTTCTTGTGCCCCATAAGCCTCATTGTTTGGCACCAGCTTTGATTCACAAACACTGTATAGGGGTGGGTTTGTTTTTCTTCTATTGCTGGAAACAGCAAAGGATACGTAGTGGCAAAACTTCCTTAGTTATTGAGCCTTTAAAAAGAAAAACAAACACACACCCCCCAAAAAAACTCAAACCAGGAGTAGATTCGTTTCTTGTACAGATGCTATTTCAACTGCTTTTGCAGATGATGGTAGATAGTTAATATTGGTTGGTGACACTATGTAAACATAAACCAAGAAATGATGAATCATCTGTTTACTTGAATCTACAGAGGAGGAGGCTAAGGCCCATGTGCCCCGGGCTTACGGGAGCGTAATAATGTTTTCAGTAATCGTGAAGTGCTGAGAGTGGTTTACATATTGTCCCAAAGACAGTATTCACAGCAGCATAATGTCCTGGAATTTGGAGGGAAACATGAAAGCTGTCATATTTCACCCTCCTGAGGAGGATTGGTTTCTGTTAGACCACATAGGCTTAAGTTAACGAAGTGCAGTGGGTCGTATTTTCTGCTGGCAGTCTGTTACCGGTTGGTAGCTTCACATCATATATGAACCAGTGTGGGATGAAAACCAGGGATAAAGTGTCTTTAGAATGTAGACCTGGAAGAAAAGGTCAGTGTTCCTCTGTGGAGGGAAGTACCATCTGCTACAGGGACAAAAAAAGTCAGAGGAGAAAGAGAGGATCTGTGAATGAAAGTGGGTGAATGTTCAGATGACTGGAACGTTTGGGAGAGCTTCTCCTTTTTCTGTCCAGGCAGAATGGATAAGGCAAAGGATTAAACAATGCATGTTAATTATCATTAGTTGAAATATTTTTAGTACCTGAAGTGACAGAATTTTTAATTAGTAGCGTGGAAGGCCCATACTTCGCTTCGTTCAGGGACGCCAGGTTGACAAGTAAAATACCCGGCTGCTTCTGTGTGCCTCATGTGTAGACTGGCATCATTCAGTAACACTTTGGTGCCTTTTGGTTAGGAAGCAGGTAACTTCGCAGATGCTGATGTATTGTGTTGCAATTCTGTTTCAAGGAAAAGGCTATCTGAAATGGGGAAGAATGCAGAGATAAAAGACTGAGTTATTATTTTTTTTTTTTGTCGGCAAGGAGACAACTCATTATGAAAATTAGGATGGAGAAGGAAGGGGACTGTTTCTTAGAAGTCCGTTGATTAGTTTCATGTTTGTTCCACAGACTGTTGTATTTAGTTGGCATTTACGTGGTCTGAAGTAGGCTTTGAAGTTATCAGGTCACACTTTATTAACAAAAGCTAAGACAAGGGTGGATCGCACTTTTGTTGTCACCTTTGTTTATCTGGAGACCATTTTCTGCATGACCGGGTTAACAGCTCAATAAGCCACCATCACTGCTCTTTCCACAAGTCTTAATATCTGAATCTTCTCTGAATCACTTCTCAAAGGAGGCATCTAAAAGCAAGACATTTTGGGGGAAAAAGGCAAGTCTGATTTTGTGCTTTGACTTGTTCAAATCTCCCCTCAAAGTCTAAGCTGGACTTAAACTGCTTAAATTTGTGATGGTTACTCAAGTTTTTGATCTTGAAGTAACTTGCCACCGCTGAGTAACTTTTTCTTAATACAGTCATTATAATCTACACAGACTGGACATAAGGCGTTGTGCGGGTTTGTGTTTGGTTGGTTGGGATTTTTTTCTGTGTGTGTGTGTGTGTTAGAAGTCTTTATTTTTCCTTTTTACATAGGTAGGTACAATCCTGTTTGCTGAAGTAGGCTTCAGAAACCATTTCAGGGAAGGTATTTCCGAGGTGCACAGAAAAGGATGATTAAAAATGTCTGAATACCCAGCAGTTATTCCACTCATGTGGTATTATCTATATTGGGTAATACAAGAGATGACGTAGGTCTTGTTCAGATCACAAATCGGGATAATGCTGACCCTACAGTCTAAATCTTTATTGCAAATAAGAGGCTAAACTTCACAGCAGAAAATGGTGAGTGGCTCACTTACCTAGCAGACCTTAATACGACTTGCTAATGCCTGTGAAATGTCTCAGTTGTTTTATCTTCACTGGCATTTTCCCTCTAATTGGCAAACTTGATCAGATTACATTCTGTACCTCGGAGCAGGAAAAGTGCTGCAATGGTCCCCAGCTGGAAACTGTTCAGAAGGGACCTATTCACGTGTGCTCATTGAGGTAACCCGTTGTTTTAGGTACAAGTGGTACAGATGACTACAAAAGTTTGGCTTCAGTCTTTGTTAAATGAGGCCAGAAAACAAACAGTACCCTGGGAGGGGAGGGAGGAGGCAGGTCAAAAAGTAATTCAACATGAAGTTCATGTTCTGTAATTACTGTGTGTTGAGTTTAGATTTTGTCACCTGAGTCAGAGCAAAATGGAAACATTGCATGGTACATTTGGTACATGAGAATCCTTAAATTGTTCTATTTACAGCTGTAATTCACTGTTATTTTCTAAATAACATAAACAAAAATGTCCTCATTTAACTTTGCTTTTACAGTTAGTGGAGACTATGACTTTTAAACTGTTTGCATGTGATTTTTTTTTTCTTTTTTTCCTCCTTACTATTTACTGTTACGTTACTAATTTACTGTTACATTAAAATTCTTTCTACACACTAAAACAGAATTGTTATTGACTATTAAGGGTCAGATTCTGCTTCACAGAGGAAGGAAAATCTGAGGAAGGACTGGATTACCTTTACCAGGAAAGCTGGTATGGTGGAGCTGGCCAGTTTAGGCAGAGGGGCTGGGAAAGCCAAAGCTGTAAGGAGATCTTGCCAATTTTGATCAATATTAATAAGGTGGTTTATTCCTGCTGGCTGGTTGTCTGATCATGCATTAAGGTAACTTTCAAAATGTGTTCTTGAAAAATCATTTTCAGGCCGTGACAGATGCCTTAATGAGGTTTGAATTTTGAAGGCCTATTGAGCCTTTTAATTTTTGTAGCAACTACTCTAATCCTCTTAAAGCAAAATATTAGTCCAGAAAAAACCCCACAACCTTAAACATGGTTAGTAGGATAGCTTTGGGTTGGTTTGTGTTTCTAAAAAAAAATCTACATGAGGTTCACAAAGAGGTCAGGAATAATTCCGTCACTGATGACTATGCTCTGTTTAGTGTCCATATGATCAAGTCACAAGAAGGGTCATGAGATTTAATTTTCATTTCACGTTGTTAAAGTCTACTTGTTTAGATAATTGGAGCCACTGGACTAGTTTGTCTTTGAGCTGGAAAGAAGTCTCTAAGACTAGGAAATCATGTCATTAGCAAAAGAGAAATGCAGCCTTGGAAAAAATGACAGAAAAAGGAAGGGAACTTCATCAGTGCATCAAGCACATAAATTAACTGCTTGTTTATTTCTTTTTTCATCTTTAGTGTATTAGAATCAGAATTTGACACCAGGTTGAGTTGTCTTCTGGTGCACACCTTAATCACATAGGTTTTTTTAATATAACTACATGGATGCAAAGGAGATAGTACGTGCAACAAAGCTAAGCTGAGCAATGGAAAGGGCAGTGCCCATAGACAGTTCTTAAACAATGAAGTACTTGTTGTAGAGGAGCTATGATCATGCATGACAGCAACGATCACACCATTGCTGCAGCCGTCCAGTATCTTTGACATTCCTGTGGCACCTGGTACATTCCCCAGCCCTAGTCTAAGACACAACAAAGCATTAAATTATCTTTCCTTTGGTGGGGGGGAGTTCGTTTCTTGAAAGGAGAAGATTGTAGGAATGCTGTTGCTAGTTGAGCGAGGTGCAGAACATGAACAACTACACGTAACCAAAAAATAGCTAGTTTTTGGAGGTTGTTCCAGGAAAATGCCTGCTAGGACTCCTTTTCTATAATGATATCCTGAATATGAGGTAAGGTTTTAGGGTTCTTTTGTCTCCTTTTCTTGCCTCCCTCCCTCCACCACGCTTCTGTTTTATATCTGATTACGTCAAACTAAAGGTCAACGGATCACAATAGATCATTTTTATTTGGTGCTTTTTCATTGACTGGTACTCAGTAATGGTCAAAAGTTCTCAGAACTAATCCGGTTTGGACTTAGATGCCCTGTTTTATCTGTAAATATGTCTCAAGTCTTCCCCCATACTGTTGAAGGTAAGCGTAAGGAGTGAAAATGCTCCACACGCTTCAACTTTTGTTTTACAGCGTATGGACGCTTATCAACATGGCCATCTTTCAGCGGATCACCCCATGTGCTCCCCATGACGTGGCTCCCACACCAACTCTTTTCACAATAGAGCCACTTCTATGTTGTGTTACTAAAAAGAATGTAATTAACTCTTGCAAATGTTTTAGTTTCATGACAGGCATATTTACCTTGAAGCTTTTCACATACCTTTGCAGAAGAAAAGCTTTGTATCTAAATAACATTCTTGTGAGGTTTTGAAAGGTTATAGTTGGGTCACCGGCAGTTCTTTTGGTACATCTTTCACAGAGTTCATTTATTTTGGCTTGACCACTGCAGTTGGGCACCTACTTGGCTTTTGACTGTCACCTCAGGATTTAAGTTGCACCAATGAAAAGCACAGGTTAATGTACTTCAGAGCTTGCTTTATGGCAAAAAAGCTGGAGTGACTGCATCCATGGAACAAAATGATTTGTATAAATCTGCATTTCACAGCTAGAATCAAAGAATTTTCTTCAGTAAATCTACAGAGGAGAAACACCTTTTGTTCTTTTAATAACAGAAAAGGTTGCTGTCTTACAGTTCGCGGGGACTTTGTCAGATGGTTTGGGAAAGACAATGGATAACAGACATCAAACCGAAAGAGAATACATTCGATATCATGCTGCAACTAGTGGAGAACATCTTGTAGCTGGAATCCATGGACTTGCACATGGTAACCCTTAGCTGTAATTTTAACTCATTTCTCTCTTAAAAGATTGAAAAGAACAGTTTGTATTATACTTGGGTGACTATTTGAAGCCACGGAAGTGATAAGCTTTGTATTTGAATTTGGATGCTTGCGGGGGGGGGGGTGGGGGGGTGTTCGGTTTTTAAGTTGACAGAAACTACATTTAAGAATAAGGTATTTTCACATGTAACTGTAAGTAAAAGCTCTTTTGCAAATTAAAATTAAAATTCAAAGAAAGTTCATCCAAAACTTCGGTCTTTGTAGAGTCCTAAAATAGCCATGCAAAGTCTTTTTGAGGGCCAGACATGAAAATAAAAATTAGCATGGTTGGATTGTAGCTTTCTTATGTTCACTTTTAGTTCCAGAAACCTGAGTTTCCTCAGAATCACGTCATCAGTTTAAAGTAACATTTCACCAGTTGGGTTATTTTGTGGTTTTGTTTTGGGTTTTTTAAATCTACTAAAGAACTAGAGAAATTAAATTGTGTAAAAGGCAGTGGACTCGTCTTAATTTGGCCAGAATTTCACATCAATTTAGTTCATGATTTATCTGTTGAAAAATCTTAAATCAATACAAGCCAAGTTTAAATCAAATATTTATATTTTGCATCATCTTGAGTCAGTTTGTTTAAATGTCAGTCTTTTAGTGCAACTGTTGCAGCCTGTGTAAAAATAATCTGGCTTTCACTAAAGCAGCAATCTTTTCTGTGCTGAACAGAAGTATTCATGCTGGACTTCTGTCATAAAGAGACACTGCAGGTATTTAAATGGATCATGAGAGAGCTTTCTCTCACACCAGTGTGCTGTAAAGTCTGATGTAAATTATATTGGTAGAAATGCAGGAAAACTGAAGTATGTCAGTCTTCGCTGAAAAGTCAATTATAAAAGCACTTCATTGTGCTGTATTACCCAGTAGTTAGCAGTATCGTTTTAGTTTAATTCTGTGGAGTTTTTAAATGCTTCCCATTCAGTTTTTTTCAAAAAAGCAAATAACTGTTAAATCCTACCTGTTGAAATGTAGGAATTAACCATAAGCTGTAGTTACTCAGGAGAAGTTATTTAAATTAGTGCTTCTTGAGTTTGGAAGTTCAGAAGCTGCCTGGTCTGTACTTCAGTTGCAGACCTGAAAAGAGCTCCTGGCTGCTGAAAGCTGAAGAGCCAAATGGTGGTGAGCATTTTCATATGAGTGCTTAGGCCAGTTCACTAAAAATTATGACACTCTAATCGAGGAGATGCGAAATCTGTAAAGCATGTTCTCGGATAACACGAACTGTTCTGAGTCTTTTGAAGCCTGAGTACATTCTTGATTTCTGCAGAGCATTCAGATTCATCAACGGAAATGTGCACAGAAATGTCTGTCGGCAGCATCACGCAGTGCCAGTTTAGAATAATTGACCTTTTCCGGTGGAGAAATGCACTTTTCTGTGTGTGTATGCTACATACACAAAGTATAAAGTTATCAGCTAACGTCATCAGGTGTGAAACAGTTTTTGTATTACATTAAATGCATAGTACATGTCTATTGAGCTTGACAGTAAATCATTTAGGCAGACAGCAGCAGCTGTGACAAGGCTCTGTATGTTTTAGAGGCAATACTTCTGGTCTACGTTGCTGTTCTTTTCTTTGCTAGGTATCATTGGAGGATTGACAAGTGTAATAACTTCAACAGTTGAAGGTGTGAAAACTGAAGGAGGCGTCAGTGGTTTCATATCAGGCCTTGGGAAAGGGCTGGTTGGCACAGTAACCAAACCTGTGGCTGGGGCTCTGGATTTCGCCTCGGAAACTGCACAGGCAGTGAGGGACACTGCCACCCTAAGTGGCCCCAGGTCAGTAAGTGGTTTATATTTCCAATCAATAATACTGAAAAATGTGTATTAATACCTGCCACAATTTTGGATCCGATTATCTTTCCTTACCCAAAGAAACAATAGTTGAATCCAATTTACTATGAGCTATTATTAGTGAGGTGGCCCATTTAATTCTGTTTGCTTTTTCTTTAATAATTTCTTCAATAATTTGTTGATACTATAATAAGAGTGAAATTTGCATGGAAAAGCTGCAACATAAAATAGGAATTATTAAGCTACAGCATTAGATTAAAGCAAAATTTTTAAAAGGCTATGTATAATGAGATATACAACTTCCACAATGGAATCCTTATGCAGAGTTAAAATGGAAGAGTTCTCCCTGCTCTACCTCCGGCTTCCATTTAGCTGTGTAGAAAAACAATTCTTCAAAGGCTTGAAGAGTTCTGGCATCAGTATAGTGTCTTTATCTTCTAATTTTCATTTTGTACAACAGTTCTCACAAAAAGTGTGGATATATGCCCGTATGTCCACATGCTTGTCTGTTTACCCACACACATGTGGATGTTAAACGTTCGCGCATCGGGACAGATGCTTTGGCTTGCTTGTTCAGTTACTAGCGAAATGCGGGCTCTACAAAATAATGATGAATATGTTTAAAGTAAATGAATGTTCAGTAGCACTGACTGAACGTGGAAGAGGGAAAGGGCTGAGTTCTAAAAAGGCTGCTCTGAGAGAAGATTCGTTTTACTCTTTGTGGTCAAGAGTTTGCTTCATATGATAGTACTATGCCAAGAAGTCCTCTTGTGTGTACATGAGATCCTATGTGATGAAGAAGTGCAAGAAAATCCTAAGTAAATTTATTGGCAGAAAGCTTAGAGAAAAATATTTGCAAAATGTTGGGTTTTCTGGTTTGTTTTGTCTTCCCATTTGTCTTTTCCATTTCCTGTGTTTTATTATGCCACACTTGGAGTCCTGAAGTGTCTACCATCAGTGTTTCAGTAAAGAACAATAAGCTTGATGAAGTGTGAGTGAGGTGCAGGAAGCTTTGCAGAGTTGAACCTAGGTGTACTTTGTTGTGAAAACGGAAGTGTTTACATGTATGTCTTATGTATTTGGTACTTTGCTTGATTTGTAAAACCAGGGGTCAAGGATTACTATTTGATAAGTACATATGCGTACATAAAATGACATGAGAACTCTTAAGTGCATCCCTGAGAAAACGCATCTACTGTTCTGCTTGTACGTGTCTTAATTTTGTGACGTACAGATTCATTTATTTATTTAATAGTGGCTATGCTGTTAGTAGTCTTACCAGTTGAGCTGTGGTTTTATTATAGTTTGTTTCAAGATACACATATACTTAAAATTCATGTTTTGACATACTTCTATGAGATACAGCCTACGCACAGTAACGATGATGCTATCAACAGTTGACAAACTAGATAGCAACTGGGAGAGGGCATCCAACCAACCTTATCTCTAGCTTGTGTTTGCCTATGTGACATATTTCCCTTTAACTTGTTAACTTACTTCCCATTAACTTGTTAACGTGTCAGTTAAGGGATGATGTTAAGATGGATGAGCTGAACCACATTTTTGCTTCCACTAGATTCTGAAATACTATTGTCATAGACAAGGACTGTGAAATTGTTTCAGTGTTTACACAAACTCTGCAAAAAGTTTCTGACCCAGCAACCTTCTAGGAGGAGAAAATAACCCCAAACAAACAAACAAAAAGAAAAACCTTTCTCACTTACTGCACTTCTCCAGCCTACAAAATCTGATCAAAATTTTTTTTAGATAAACAAATGTACTTGAGAATATCTGGATAATGTTAAAAAAAAAAAAAACAAACAAAAAAAACAAACAAACAACAACAACCCACCCCACCACCTATAAGGAACGTCGCACTCATGTTTTCTTTGGTAAGGGGTTTTTTATGTGCTTATATAATGAAGCAACCAAATTGTTCTTCCGGGCGTATTGGGGGGAAAAAAAAAAAAACAAAACAAAACAAAAACAACCAACAAAGGATTTGTACATTTTTTAGACTGCTGTGTACCAGTATCCCCCTGCCGCATTTGTTAACTGTTCAAGTATGTGTGGTTTGGAATCAAAATAGAACAGTGTTCCAAACCCAAGTTGCTGGCTCCAGTTGAATATTCTGTTTAAGCATGCTGGGCCATGTAGACTCTTCCAAGCTAAGTACACAAAAACAGCTAAACCTGCTGTATGTAAGTTTATGGCAGTAACTGATCTCAAGTGTCATTTTGAACAACTGAAGAGTGTGAGTTAATAAGTGTGGTAAGAGCCACCTTGACCTTATCTTGAGACCGACAGCGTATGTGCAAATTTCTGGTACTGGTGCAAAGTTGAGTCAACCAGTTAATTACAGTTTCATTTAAATAGCATGATACATAACCGTAAATTACAGGCCCCTTTCAGTTCTCTAATTACATGGTTGAATTTTTTAGAACGCCCTGAATTTAGGCTGCTTGACTTTCACCGTTGGATCAGTTTTGAGTGAGATGAAGAATTTTAATTGAGGTGGTAGGTTTTCCTAAAAGGCACGTTCTAATTCCAGCAAAGTTACTGAATTGAATAGAACACTGTGGAAGACTCTGGAGCTTGTGTTACTGTGATCGTGCTACATGGACAAAAGTCTCTTTTGGCTTCAAAATGTACTGATTTGTTCTGGGTCTCCTGCAGCTAGCACAAACCCTGTGTTTGGAACGTGGAGCCAAACTAATATGGCTGAGATGCAGATGATGGCTTTATAGCTTATGGCGGTAGTTTAAAAGGTAATGTGTTTAAAGTACAAGAAAATATTTTTTAAATCTGAGTTTAGGCAGGACTTTTTCAAAGCTAATCTTATAAATTATTATGTAATCATAATTTATTATGCTTGTTATTTATGAATAAAGCTGCTTTAATACTTTTAAGTGTTAATGCAGAGGAGAGCATAAAGTAGTTGTTGACAATGCAGCATACATCTAATTTACAAACAGTTAATGCCTGTGACTTGCTACCTCTTTTTGAGTGGGTTTTATGTGTTCCAAGTACTCTAGTGTCGCATACAAGAGTTCTGATTATTTCCATATTTGTCATATTCTGCCAAAAGTCTTAAAGACCAGTTCAAAACAGGAAAGCTGTTATGTCTCTAGATATGCTTGGAAAGCTCTCTCCTAGAAACGTGTTTCAAGTCCTAGTGCAGCACAAGTAAAGAACATTTATATTTAGATGTGTGTCTGACTTAACAAGTAGTGCAGGAAACTGCCATTACGGATTTCTGTCAGGCTTCTGCCAGGTCAGTGCAAGTTTAAGATTATTCTTGAACTGTTGTTGCAAGGGTTTGTGTTCTTTTCTGGTAGTCACAATGTGAAACTTAGAAGTAAGGAGATAACTTCATGACCTACCTAGTTCTAATGGATTCTGCCAGGGAACTAGACTGTATTAGTTAAGAACAGTTAGAGATTGGCAAGCCATTAATGGTCATAGAAAATTCTTACGTAAATATTTGATTCTTTTAAATGTACTTCAGGTGGAAAGAAGCAGCCTGCACTTGTTCTTTTGTTCACCACTTTCATGCCATCATTCAAAAACGTGCAGTGAGGTTGCACAGTTTGAGACAATGTCAACAGCAGGTGATTTTAATTCCTTTTTCCTTTGTGCATCCATCTGTCTTTTGGCTGTGATTTCGATTGTAAAGTCAAAAGCAGTAGACTTGAGANATGATGTTAAGATGGATGAGCTGAACCACATTTTTGCTTCCACTAGATTCTGAAATACTATTGTCATAGACAAGGACTGTGAAATTGTTTCAGTGTTTACACAAACTCTGCAAAAAGTTTCTGACCCAGCAACCTTCTAGGAGGAGAAAATAACCCCAAACAAACAAACAAAAAGAAAAACCTTTCTCACTTACTGCACTTCTCCAGCCTACAAAATCTGATCAAAATTTTTTTTAGATAAACAAATGTACTTGAGAATATCTGGATAATGTTAAAAAAAAAAAAAACNATGAATAAAGCTGCTTTAATACTTTTAAGTGTTAATGCAGAGGAGAGCATAAAGTAGTTGTTGACAATGCAGCATACATCTAATTTACAAACAGTTAATGCCTGTGACTTGCTACCTCTTTTTGAGTGGGTTTTATGTGTTCCAAGTACTCTAGTGTCGCATACAAGAGTTCTGATTATTTCCATATTTGTCATATTCTGCCAAAAGTCTTAAAGACCAGTTCAAAACAGGAAAGCTGTTATGTCTCTAGATATGCTTGGAAAGCTCTCTCCTAGAAACGTGTTTCAAGTCCTAGTGCAGCACAAGTAAAGAACATTTATATTTAGATGTGTGTCTGACTTAACAAGTAGTGCAGGAAACTGCCATTACGGATTTCTGTCAGGCTTCTGCCAGGTCAGTGCAAGTTTAAGATTATTCTTGAACTGTTGTTGCAAGGGTTTGTGTTCTTTTCTGGTAGTCACAATGTGAAACTTAGAAGTAAGGAGATAACTTCATGACCTACCTAGTTCTAATGGATTCTGCCAGGGAACTAGACTGTATTAGTTAAGAACAGTTAGAGATTGGCAAGCCATTAATGGTCATAGAAAATTCTTACGTAAATATTTGATTCTTTTAAATGTACTTCAGGTGGAAAGAAGCAGCCTGCACTTGTTCTTTTGTTCACCACTTTCATGCCATCATTCAAAAACGTGCAGTGAGGTTGCACAGTTTGAGACAATGTCAACAGCAGGTGATTTTAATTCCTTTTTCCTTTGTGCATCCATCTGTCTTTTGGCTGTGATTTCGATTGTAAAGTCAAAAGCAGTAGACTTGAGAGCATGAGTATCGGTGACACTGAGAAGTAGTAGTAGAAAATACGTGCCTAATTGTACGGAACACCAACTCAGCTAATATACTGCAAAGAGAGTTCAAGGTTCTCAAGTTTTAAAGATAAATATTGCTTGAACCTTAACACCTCTGTATGTGTCCCAAATTCTGTCCTGACCTTAGACTTGATCTGGATCTGGCTTTAAGAGTCTTTACGCTAACGTCAGTCATGTATGGGCCCCAACTCTGGTGAATAGGACTTTATTCTTCTCCTAGTAAGCCCTTCCTAAGATTTTCCTAGAAGCCAGAGAGAAAATATATTTATTGGCTAGTATTCATTGTGTTGTGTAAATCTGGAAATGTTGCATACAGGACAGGGGAGCTGATTTATCAGTCTAATATGTAAATGACTTGGGCAGCGTGATCTCTTTCATGTCCTCTTTCCTCTTTTTCCCCAGTGGGATAACAGGTCTTTATAATGAACTGTTTTCTCAAATGATCTGTTTTCTTTTGAGCAAGTTTGTCAGTTTGACTCCTGTGGCACCCTGTTAAATGGCTGTAGACACTGGCTTTTCCTCAGCGTTAGCCCTACCTCCCATCTTCAGTCACTGCTGAACTTGATTTTATGGGTTTACGTTCTTCTGTCATTAGTCTATCCGGATTCTTCCATTGCTGCTGCTGAGTTACTTTGAAATCCCTGCAGCCTGTAAGTTCCCATCAGTATTGTGTGAAAAGGGACCGTCATATCCCTGTTCTGTGACAAGCTGTGCTCTGCAAGTCATCCAAAATTGTGTTGGCTGCTTTTACTGCCATATCACATTGCAAATTGATATCCAGTATTCTGCTTGTTATTTTCCCCAAAGAGGTGGGGTTTTTTTTATGTTTTGTTGTATTTTATTGCTTCGCAAATACCTCCTTGTCATTTAATATTTGTGTTCTGGATTATTTTTCCCCAGATGAACCAGGTTGTGATTTTGTAGGTTGAATACCATTTCATTTCCTGCCATATTTCTGACCTCTTCAGGTTCTTTAGTACTTCACTGTCCTCACTGGAGTTTTAAACGCCTCTGATTTTGTCCTCTCCAAATATAATCTTACGTGCTGCTTTTACTAGATCCTTGAAGTTAAGCAAGCCTGGGTTTGCGCCCACACATTTTGCAGCACCTCAGTAGAGACTTCTCCCTGCTTTAATCATTTTCTGTTACCAGTCTCACCTGTTCAGTATTCTTCTGTTAAGTTTTATTTTACCACTGGTAACTTTGTGCAGTTCTATGGGAGATCCTGTTCTGGTCTTCCAATGACTGCTCTTGCTTGTTGCCTAAGTGAATGTAGGTTTTTTTCCTGTGGGAGAAGTAGTTCTTCAAACTGCAGCCCTGTACCTCTTCAGTATGGATAATTTAATCTTGAAACCTTAATTTTTTTTTTCTGAAAATGCACCTCAGCTATTTTAGTTTCTTAACTGGAAAGAGCTAGTAAACCACCACCTAACACCTAAACCAGTTTCTAAGTAAATGAAGCTACCCTTAAGAACGAACAGAAAATGGTTCTCTATTCCTTTTGCCCATTCAGAGAGTGCTTCTTGCTGCCATGGGATGTTTCTGGCTTGCAGTTGTGACTATAGTTTTCTTTCTACAGCTTTCTGTAAGAATGATTTATTTTTTTCTTGCCCTTACTCAGAATTCATTTCCTAAGGAATGACTCAAATTAGAAGTGCCATCTTCCCTAGACTAGGCAGAAATAAGTCTCACGTGCTGTTCATCAAGTACTAATAGGGCTTTTTGTCAGAAAAGTCTCAAGTAATGATTATATTTGACTCTGAGCGGAATCCTGTCAAGATTGCTTTGCGTATTCACTCCACTGGTCTACTTCCCCTTAAAGCTCTAGGGAAGGAATTCAAGCAGTTGAGGCTCGTGCTTACTCTTCTGGAGCGCCCAAAATCATGAGAATTGAGGCTGGAGTGCACTGCCGTCCCACGTTTCACTGCACTTCCGAATCTCTACACACTCATACAGTGATTAATCCTAAAGAGGTCAGTCTTTAGTTAATAAAACTTATTATTTCAAGAAATAAAAATGTAATTTTCAAAGTTACCTGACTTTAGAAACAAAGGATAGTAGATTTAAGCCCAAGAACTTCTGTGTGTGAGAGAGAAATATGGGGGAGGCAGCTTTTTTTTTTTTTTTTTCCTCTTTTTCCGTGCCCTCCTCCAGGACTGACAGGCTGGGCATCTCACAGTTTTTTGCCTTTGCCTTCCGCCTCTAGGACAAAGAGCTGAAGGATAATTACTTGGGAACACAGCCTCTGTTTGTCCCAGTAAAGCAGAATTTGCTATGCATGGTTGAAGAAAGTAACTCTGATGCATGTAGTTTTTCATTATTTGTTTAATCCACAGGATATAGTAGAAGAAAGATGAACCTTTAAATCATTCAGTTTGCTTAATCATATTTTATTGCAGAGTCTATAATTCTAGAGCCGCACGTGTAAAAATGTCACAATTTCCTGTGTTCCTACATTGTTTGTTGTAGGAAAGCCCTGTTAGCTGCTTAGCACCCAGCAGAAGTCCCGATGATTTGGAGAATCCAAACTCTGCGCTAACTTACCCCTCCCTCTCCCGTTCCTTTTTAGAGTGGAATGGACATAAATTGGTCCCTGCAGTGAAAGCGAACTGTTACGCCTTTTTACGCATTACTGCAAATACCTTGCTTTACGTCTGAATAATGTTTCCCGGAGGTTATTGCTAGGGATCTGCATTCCTAGCTGCCATTTATATTTGTGACATCAGTTGTCTTCACAGTTGGTTGTCTTTACAGTTGGTTGTCTTTGTCCCCTTTTTTGAGCTTGACTCAGTGCAACTATTTGGAAGGAATGGAGTTAAAAAACCCACCGTGTTTAGACCTACAGCAGCAACATAATACTTCATTAATATTGTATAGATGTGGTTACTTTCACATCTGCTGTACATGAATGTTTTCAAGTAATAGGTTTTAGAAAAAAATAAGCAATTACTGGCTTGCATGAGGCTATGTTTAATCATACAGTCAGGTCTTACATTTTACATATATTACGTCTGATTAGCCTTTGGAGCTTATGAGCTAGACCTTGAGTAGCAGGGTCTGAGAGAGGAAAACTTGAAAACACACACCTATTTTTAAAAAGACACTTTTTCACGCCCAAGGGGTAAAGTTGCTGAGGCTGTTCATTAGAGCATTTTACTTCTGGGTTTTTATGCACCCTACAAATTAGCAAAGCAGTTCTAGATGGTTTAAATTCCAATAGGGAGGGCTAAACCTTTTAGTTAAAATTTGTGTAGCTTCTTTTGTTTAAAGCCTTTTTGCTTTGCCATGACAGAATGTATTCCTACTATTAGAACTGAACAAAAAGCCTGGTTTAAGAAAACTGCGGTCGCTGGGTTTCACCATTGGTAACATGTCTGTTAACATTAAAAAGGGAGACTTTACGAGGGACTGAACTGTCAGTCTGAATACCAGCATCTATTTTGTAAGAAGGAAGGATTTTGCACTAAAGCACGTTTAACACCCCGGATGCATTCAGGCTGTTGGTTAAGGAGCAGAAAGGGACAGGGGTACTGGGAGGGGATGTTGTGAGGGGAGGACAGATGCATGCAAATGGAGAACATTCACGTGAATAATGCTGAGTAGTTAGCCGAGCATAAAATGTGACCTTATGTTTTTCTTTAGATGTCCATTCATTATTAGCAACAAATAATTGCAAAAAGATGAATGAACACAGTTCTCCCTGTGAGAGTCTCCATAAAACCAAAACATTTACTAGTGCCTTGGTAAGTTACACCTAGCGGCAAGTACGATCCCATCCCTGGTTAAATGGTACCGCATCGAGTGGAACTCGCCTGGCCTTTGCCTTATGCAAAAGACTGCTGCTATGGCTGGGCTCAGAACAGGAACCAGATTGCGCTTGACTTCATTGCCTACAGTAACTGGTTCGGAAAAGGTGCGAGTTTGAGGAAAGGGCATTACGTTGTGTTAGGCCAGTCTGGTGCGAAAGGAGAGGTGGCTGAAAAGGGACATCGTGGGTCCAACGCTTGCTCACTGTCAAAAGTGACGCTTCTGAAGGCGTGGGGCAGCTGCGTCTTTTCGGGACAGGCAGACGTTTGCAATAGGTGATGTTTTCCAGTTAGGTTAAATCCGAGGCACTGTCCCGTAGGCCTGGCGCAGTCCATCAGAAATTTAAGTAATTATGAACTTCTTTGTGAAAAGAGCTGATAAGCCCTTTGCTGGGTTTCCCACAGATTTATGCTACTACTTACACTTTCAGTGACAATTAAGAGGACTGCATTTGCTGCACAAAATGGAATTCTCTGTGCCCACTTCACAGTATTTAGCTATTAACCAGAAGGAATGCATTGAGACAGGGAGGAATTTTTATTTCCTTTTTTTATTTATTTATTTATTATTATTTTCTTTTTTTATTTCCTTAGGAAATACTTGCTTTGCATGTTTCCTATTTTCTGGCATTCATGTGTTTTTTGGATCCTTCCTTATTCAGAAAGCACTCTGACAAACACGCTGCTGTTTCAGTGTATTCTATGTAACAGTTTTCTTGGTTTGAAACAGTTAGAGAGAGCTGCAGATTTAACTAGTCTGTAGTGGTGCCTCCTAGAATGGAATTAGAGCAAGTTTGAGAAAAGAAAAAAAACATATTCATGCGTTAGCATCAGCAGAACAAACTAAAAAGTCAGCGAAGACCAGGCAATAAAGTATTCACAATTTCCATTCACAAATCTACTTGCTTAGAATTAGGTGGGATCAGTTGAAAGCGTATGCGCACCAGAAACGAACAAAAGCTTTATTCAAAACAGACGTGTCTGTTGGAATGTACCGGGACAAATCATCAGACTGCATTAAACCAGTCGGACTTGATCCCTAGAATTGAAAAAAATTTAATACACATTCTGAGGGTTTTTATAATATCTTTTGGCCCTCTTACTGGTATTTTCAGTTCATAAAAATAGTAGGAAAGATGAAACTGGTGTAATGCAATAGGAATATAGCATTTGTTTATTTACTTCTCTCTAAAGCGCAGATGGCATGAGCTGCTCGCCAGTGCAGTGGCTGTATGACCTCATGTCCTGAGGTGTCTGCTGCTTGTGCCACCGGGGCGAAGTCTGGTACAGCCGGCCTAGGGCAGCTTCCTGGGAATAAGTTTTACTAGTCTTAATAGTGGTGAAGGTAAGCATAGGTATTTTCTGTACCGAAGAGTAAGTGCACGGGTACCTTATATCTTACGTGCATAATCGGTAAGAGTCCTTGTGGTTTCCCGTGTATGTATTTGTCTCTTTGTGTGCATTTGGCATACTGTCTTCAAGTTGTTGTCCCATTTGCTTTCACTCCAGATGATTTTGCCTTGAGATCACATTAAAGGTTTCTTTACATCCTTAATTTTGTGACCTGTGTCAAGAAGCGACCTTCAATTACCAGAGTAACAAAGCTTTGAGTAGAGAGTATCTAGCGTACCCAAAGGTGGACTCTTTCCATTCTGAGACCAAATACAAAGACCTAGGAAATGCCTGTTACGTACGAAATGAAAGTCTTCTCTCCTCTGCATGCTGCATTTGCGGCAGTTTTGTGTCTTAGTAGAATTACTTCCCACGTCTTCATCCCAAGCATAAATATCACGGCATCACGTTCGCCGAGGTTACTCCATGTGTTTAAAATGGTAGAATATTAAACCATGCGGCTGGACAGGTAGTACTGTTTCCACTGACAGGTTTTATTTGCAAATTAAAAGACATGGCATTGCTTTAAAACTAATACTGCTTCTAAGCAGTATTTTAAGCCAGATTAGCTGAGGTGCTTATTTATGTAGTAATTACAGGCTTACTTGAAAGCGAGGGACCTTGCGGCAAGGTACGTGCCAACGTACTGCTAGGCTGTTTACCTGTTACTAGACGGATTTTTTTCCCTCGTCATTAACGGTGAGGTTTTCTGTTCAGTCCTTGTCCGCAGTCTCTAGATGGGAGCCCGGGGCCTGCTGGGATGGGGTTTTACACTTGTGCTGTCCTTTTGCCCTTCCACTGAACTCTTTTCATTTCAGTCATGAGCAAACAGTCAGTGCCTGAACTAACAACCCTGCAATCCTCCAAAGCACGCCTCGCTTACAGTACCAAACAAAGGGAGGCCCGCGTGGGCCGGCCCAAGCCAAGGAATGCAGCTTCGGGGTTCTGCTCCATAAATTTAACCAGCACGACAAAAAGGAGATAATATGAGCCTTCGTGATGATCTGAAAGGGGGAGGTTTGTGTCCCATTGATTGCGGTCTGGCCTATTGCCAGGCCCCGAGCCTGACCGACAGTTGAACCATATCGTGAAGGCGTGTAATACAGCTCAAGTCTTGTACAGCAGCCAATGAGTACATATCCAGAGGGCAAAAGTTTATAAAGAGTTGAGGCTGTCCTGTTTAACCCTCTCACACTGCATGTAATATATACTGCTGCCATTCAGAAATAGTCACACTGCTATGAAAAATGTAAACCTTCAGCTTTCTTTACTTGGGAGAAATACACGTGTGTCCGATTCCTAATGTGCAGCAGATTTATAAAGTGATTGGCGAAAAATATGTAAAACTGATTTTTTTTTTTTTTTTAACAAAAAAAAAATCCAACCCCCTGGTTTTTTTCGGTACTATTTTATCCATAGTTAGTTACTTTTTGTTCAGAGATGTCTTCTGGGTTGTTCTACAAACTCTTTCATACAGATGGAGCTATTTATTGCCTTGATGTCACCTCATTTAGCATGTGGCTGGTATTTTTATAGATAATTTTTTCACCTAATGTTGCTGTTAACATGTGGCACGCTCTTTATCAGTTTTGTAAGTACAGCCAGTTGATTTGAATTGTTCTTGCAACGGCTAACTCTAAAAATCAAAACAAACTTTCCGAGTGGTGTTCTGTTAGGTGAAGTTTGAGCTAGAAGACTTTGCTGTGCCTGTTGCAGCCTGTACTAACTGAAAAGCGTACGAAGGAGGGTCTGAAGAGGAAGCACACACAGTCATCACCGCTCATTTCACATAGCTCTTCATGCACACCTAGCAGTTCATGTCCTGGGGCGGGGCAGGGGCCCCTGGTTTGCTTTCTTCCCCAAAAAGGATTTGCTTTCCCAGAAAGACAGGAGTGCTGTACGGAAACATTTCTGTTACACTTGAAGTAAGGTGACCATGTTTGTGTTTACAACAAATGGGCACTGCTTGGCCAGCATTGATGGGTTTTGATGGGACTGTTACCAACATGAGCGCAGAACTAAGGCTAATGCTCCATCTACGACGCTGCCCCACCGGTCAGCAGACCATATTCAAAAGTTTTGAGACCTCACACTGTGCCCAGAGGCACAGTAATGTTATAGCCCTGGGCACTTTAATCTTCACTAAGGCATGTTCAGCTCATGTTTTTCAGAGGGGTGTTTGCAAGAAATCCCCGCTAAGAACGCTGCCTTTTACACTGAATCAGAACGTGAACGGGAGCACTTTTCAACACATTTGTGAGACAGGAAACTTTAAGGTGACAACTCTAGTCATCGCCCTGTGATCAGTACAGGAAGAGTCTGGGAGAAGTTGGAAACCGAGATGGCGGTGTTACATTTTGTTAACTTCTTCAGCTTGGTCATACCGAAATGCTTGAAAACATTTTTGTTATCTGCACAGCCATCACAGTCAGAGGTGGAGCAAGTGCCAAAGGCTGAACACCGGTTGATGCACAGAGTATGACTGGTGTAAGTGCCACGCAGTTGTCTACTACTGTCTGCTACTATTTAACACATACAGCTTAGGCAGATCTTGGATTTGTAATACGGATGGCATAAGAATGTGCCATTTGGGTGAGTACATCTGCTGCTCTGCTGTTCTTAAAGAAGTGATTCTTGATGTCTTAATTAAACTCTTCTCACTTCCTTTTGAACTTGGAGCCTGAAGGAGTTGTGTACGATCATAAAACCAATAAATATTTTCTGATTTTGTTTTGATCTTTTATACAAAAGAAAGGGGAAGGGGGGAGAAGAGCTACCTCTCTAAGAAGTAGGCAGGAACAGGCTACATGATCGACAGTTGCTTCTTCAGCATGCTGTGGTTCTCCTAGAAGTCAGATAAAGGTCTTCAGGATCTGAGCTGGTAGATCCCTCAAAAGAGGAGGGATTTGACTGTAAGTGGGAGGTTTTAACCCTAGGCACCATTTATTTGCATGTTTCTCCCTGAAACTAGCATTTTGGGAACACATTTAACAAGCACAATATATTCCATGCATTTGCTGGAATAAACGGTGCATATAAGCTTCCTCAGATATGCAGTCAGCAGGGAGCTGTCTGGCTCGTGATTTTACACATTCTTGCATCTAACTGAGACGTTCTAATGCCAAATCCAACACTCAGACTGACTGCACTGCATGTGCATTTTTAACACACCTTAAAAGCATCTGCGTCTGAACCGGTGAATGAATTCCATGACAGAGCTGTGCCAGATCTCTGGGTTCAGGCAACAAGTCCTCAAGAAATTATCTGCCTGTTGGGAACTGCACCCCCAAAGCCCGACACTGGGAAGGAGACAACCGTACTTACCCTTCGAAATACCGCGTTACCATCTGCCAGTAGAGTCACAACGGAACATGAAAACTAGATTGCCATAGGTTTTTCTGAAATTGGGCCCAAGTCATTTAAAGTTCTGGGATTCAGAGAACTAGCACATAAGAATAATGCTGTCTGGCCCCTTACGCTCAGGACGTTCCTGCTTATCACAAGGGTTCAGCGTTTGAAACAAAGTACGTACATCAATAAGGAAAGAATTGTGGAAATGGTGGATTTTTGGTATTTTGCAAATGTGTGATATGAAATACAGACCATATCAGAAATGGCATACATTTGCTTTCATTTTTCATCCTTACGATCCTGTCGTGTGACTGCATCACCTGGAGTTTGTTGCTGTGGTGGCTGAACTTTTAGGATAGCTTTTCAGGTATACGTTGCTTAGCATTTAATTGATTCTGGCGCTTCTGAGTGTGCTTTATGCTGTGTCCTCCCGTGACACGTCTGAGACAAGTACTGTCTTCGTTCTGCGTTCTGTGGGAATCGCGTGCCTGGGATGGTGATACTCTCAGAAGGCTGCAGGTGCAATTCAGTCTTGAACTGAAGCAACTGTAGCAGGTATTTTAGTCGTTGCATATCTTGCGATAGAAGATATAAGGCTATTCCTCCTCTAACTTACCAGATTAAGTCACTTAATGTCTGAAATGCACTAAAGCCTCCTTAGACAAAGCACGCCCTGTATTTATGAAGCAGACTTTTTCCAGAGCCAAGTAAGTAACAGGTTTGATATTGTTTCTTAAAAATACTACCAGCAATTGAATTGTTTCATAGGCTTGTACTACCTGCCAATTTTTCCTTTGTTTGAACTAAGGTTATTTTATAATTATTTCAAGGGGATAAAATTGTTCCCAGGCTGAAAGTCAGTATGCCAAGTTACAGCCCAGAGCAGGCTTTTATCAATAAATTTTATGCAAACCTGAAAAAACAAGTTTACAATGGAAACACTGACAGAATTTGAGCTACACCAGAACCAGTCAGTTACTGTTTTAAATGAGTTGGAATGATGAGGTCGTTAAACTGGAACACCTTTATGAATGCGACACATTGATGACAGTTGCTGGAAGATTTGGCAGCAAGAACTGGGCCTAGCTGAAGAAAATTATTACTAGAGAGTGGGGGGGAGAGCCCTGTGGCCGGAGGCATCTCTTTGGAGGGCTTACGTGGCTGACGGGCACACCAGCGTTTGTCAGCTCGAGTGGCCCGGGGTTTTGGCAACAGGCAGGCAGTACGGCAGGCGAAGTCTCTGTGAAGAGCCTCTTCCACGGAATACTGGTTTCAGATGCCAGAATTGCATCTCCTTGCACGTAGAGCTGTTGTTTGTGTGGGGTTTGGGGTGTCCTTGCACTCTTCCAGTTACAGATCAAAATCTGCACGCGTGCTCCAGTTGGGCTTTTTGAACAGGTTTGTAGTTGCCGGTGCTGTGCTCCTGCCAAGAGGACAGATGAGAAATTCCGCAGATGCGCATTTTAATGAAAAGTTGTTGTGATCGCCGTGTCGGTCGTAGGGTTTTTCCTTGATGATTTTTTTTCTCTCAGGAGAAGTTGTTCAATTTCCTAAAATTGTTTTATTCTGAATAATAATTCTGGGTGTGATACTGAGGAAACGGAAAGATGTAATAGCAAAACCACACATGCTTTTATTTGTATATAGTTTTAGAAGTGCAATGTTTTGTTTTCACAGACTATCATCTGTTGATATACAAGTTTGATACCTTCTGATTTTCTTTTCTTTTTAATGTTTTTGTCAAAGCGATCTAGGTGCACTTCACAGAAATTTTTTAGGTCTAAAAGACACTCAAAGATGAGTAACAGTTACCGTTCTCAAAAACACTGTGTATTTATGCACCTCAGCAAGAATCACATCTGCATACCTGATAGCGTGGACCTGATAGGGGTAAACGTGTAGTGAAGGAACAAGGGTAACAGTAATTCAGTAAAACGTGTGATGTCCCTTGTAGAGTTTTTTCAGTCAAAGCTGGTAAATAATTATCACCAATGACACCTGAACAACCTCCTTATGTCAGCGGGTTGGAGATCTGTTCGATTACAAAACTTCTGGCTTAAAACTGGTCAACTGAATCACAAGAATTCTGTGAACTGTTAAGCAAAAGCCAACCAATTAACACCGTTAACTGTTTTCAGTGTGCATACAGCCATCTGAAATGAGATTCTCCAGTGTTCAGCTTTGTCTGAACAGCGAAGAACTGGAGTGTGTGCCTCAACCTTCTGACACCATTTCCAATCTCTTTGTGTCTTCATTCAGCAGCACTCTTCCCTGCTGTGACTAGTAGACGTGAGGGCATTTCTGTCTTGTATTGCCTTTGTGTGCTTATTAAAAAAGAATCAGCAAATCTGTTGAGTGCATGTTTAATGCAACACAGATGTGGGCACACCACCGTTCATTTTGCTTTACAAATCTTCAGCTTTTTGTATTTCATCAGCATTGCGTATTATTTACAGAACGTAACTTGAGACAGTAGAACAAATTTTTAGATTTAAAAAATCAAGTCATGTGGAATGTTTTTAGCTGTCCAGACCAAACAGGCCAGTTTCCAAGGGGCTGGCGGACTAAATCAATGCAATTTATGCTAGCTTCAGTGGCACTTAGTGGAAAAGCAGCTGACCTTCTTATCACCAAGAGGAGAATTATCTGTTATCACCAGGATGAACATTTTAGCATGGAGGAGCAGTGGGGACAGCAAGCACTGTACTCTTAAGTACTTCTTCCATTTAAAACCAAAACCTAAAACCAACCTGCAACCAAACCCACAACTCAGAAATTGCCAAGCCTACCAGAAATTCATTGTGGCGCCTAGGACTTCAGTAGTACTAGTACTTTCTCTCTGACCTGCTTCTAAGCCACGCATTAGAAACCAGCGTTCGCTGATGTTCTCGTTTCTACAGCATAGTCCGATTAAAAGGCCCTGTTCTTGCCTCAGTTTTTCAGTAGTCTGGCTTGCAGTGCTTCAGATACCTCTCCTCGTGGTACTAGAGAATACTGGAGAAAATAGCACAGGTGAGTGTTTATCTGAAAGGTGGTTAATGGAAAAAACATTATGCAGTGTTGTTGCTCACTCCCATATGGAGGGTTACCTAACTTTCCTGAACGTGTAAGAGGAAAGCGTCTAAGTAAAAAGTTACTGATTGAGCAGTAGTTAATTAAAAGCGGTGCATGACGCTTCAGACATTCACTCTAAACTTGTCAATAGAAGCTGTGGGTGCTGTAGAGAGATTTAACAGCCAATGTGGGCTTCTTGGGTAAGTGAAATTTTGCCATTTTACTACATGTGGAAGCTAGGAAGTAGGACAAGCAGCAAGATGTGGATTACACTGGTTGGAACCGTTAATTTCTTTGGAACTTTGCCTCAACGTGCTACATTTCATGAAGGCAAACGCATACTTCTCTTTACTGCTTTGCAAGAACCTAGTAGGTAAAAAAGGCACTTCTTCACCTTTAGTGTATGTTCAGAAAGATAACAATACTGTCACGTAACTGTACCTGGTACAGATGAATCCTGTTTATAACTAAAAAAATCTAAGGGGCAGGAGGAGGGGTGACTTGCTCCGGAGTCATAGTACTTAATAGTGACGTTCTAACCACTGCATACAGCTGTCATTCAGTGGAATAATGTTAAGTTGTACGTACGCTGTGGAAGTCGTCTGTTTACCTAGTGTTTAGGTTATTCTGATTCAGAGAAATGCTGCTAGTGGAAGGATACAGTTTTAAGACTGCACTTTTTGCAGATGAGGAAAACTGAGTGCCTTTGTGTGGCAAATGGCAATTTTCATACTGGCATTTTTTAGCTTGGATGCATAACATTGTAATTAATTAATGATCATCTGACCAAAACCGAAAGCTGTGCAGTGGACAGGTAAAGCAGTGAGAACATCTGTCAGCAGAGGTAAAACTGAAAATTTGACCGGTAACATTTTACTGGCACTGTTAATGACAACATTTGTTATGGTTTTTTAAGCCCCTGCTCTGTTTCACATTCTTTAGTTGGAGAACTTCCACTCTTCCTTTCATCCTGCTGACAAACTGACTTTCCATCTTGGCGTAACCATAGTTCAGCTGAAGTCAAGAGCTTTTTGTCTCTCCTGGAGTCTCTCTCAAAGAGGATCAGTGATAAGCACTACTTCTGAGCCACTGTAATTTGTTATGCGGGTCAGGGATGTAATAATCTCATTAACAAAATCAGAACTTACCAGATAGTCATCACATATTACAAATCTAAATTGGCGGATGTTTTTCTTTATTGTGTTGGAAAGTCAGTGTCTTTGGCTTCTATACCTCGTTTGCAAAATGCGTTGTTGATACCAGACAGAGCGACGGTAGCCAAACCACACAGAGAGGCCAGTCACCCCACGGGAGAGCAGCAAAGATGATACGAAGTCGCGAATGACACGTACGAGATTCTGTTGCAGTAACACTTACTGCAGCCAAGAAGGGAAGGGCAAAAAACCCATGTCTGTCACCATTAAAAGGTGAGGGTGTCAAAGACTCGAAGGAAAACAAATTTTAAAAGGGTACATGGGTTTCAAGTCTGGGACAGGACTGCTGAAAGAGAAAGGTAACAAAGAAACAAGGCTCCAGAGAAAACATCTGCAGAAAGCAAAGCTTAGAAGGCAAGTACTCGTGTGTGCTATTGCCAAGCAGCTTAAAAAGAGAACGCGTGGTTACATGGGATTTTTTTTCTTGCCTTTTGATCAAAAAGGATAGAAGCAGTGCAGGAACTTCACAAAGCATGAGGATGGGAAGTAGAGAGCACTAATCGAAAATGGTGCATTTGGCTTGGAGAAGTACTGACAGCAGTAGCCTGAAAGAGATACGAAAAAGCGTGCAGCAGACCCAGAGTGATGCTGTTGGGAAAGGACAGAGAGTAAAGCAGGGCTAGGCAGCCTGTAACACAATTCTTCAGGGGCAGGGCGTTCCAAAAGCTTAAAGGAATTCAGAATATTATTTTTTAACAAAATACTGCTAAGGGAGGAACCTAGCCTGCAGTTCTTTAGCACTGTAGCCAGTATCAGCCTCTGATGTCTGTTAGGCCACACGTGCGTGTCTTTTATTGTCGTTTTTAATAGATGCTCAAGAAAAGTAAACTTAGCTAAAGCCTTCTATGGAAACTAATTAACCATGGATTTTTCTTTTGTCTTCGCTTAACTGCATGTTCCTATTCCCTTAACCCTTCAATTTTCAAACTACTGACACTGTCCGTCACTGTGAGCTCTGTCTAGGTGGATGCACTCTTATTTTCTGTAGAGAAGTGAGAACAAAGAGTCAAATCGGTAAACTCTGCTGGTAGATAGATCCCAAAATCTGCAGGCAGTACACTCAGCCTAGGCTGCTTCTTCCTATTCATCAAGTACACTGCTCCTTGACTGTAGAGGAAAACTGGGAGACATTTCTTTGAAATGTAAAACTGTATGACTAGACACTAGGTCTTCCAGATCAAGATTACAGAATCTATATGCCGTATTTGTGAAGACCTTGCATTTTTAAAAGCTTTGTCACACCTCCTATTACAAAATAAATACAGCTTTGTGTGTTGACAGGTTTAAGTGGAGGGAAAAGCACTGCTGTTGCACTAAATCATTTTCTGCATCTATTTTGCATGTAGGACACAAGCGGAGAGAGTGAGAAAGCCGCGCTGCTGTAGAGGACCTCAAGGGCTCTTGCCCCGCTATTTAGAAAGTCAAGCAGAAGGCCAAGAACAGCTGTTCAAGCTGACTGACAACATCCAAGATGAGTTGTAAGTACTGACTTACACAGTTACGTTAAGTAGTTCTGTTTGCTGCCATTGTATCTTCACGTCTTTGGGGAAGAGAGACTGAAACCGCTTTGCACGCGCGTCTCGCTCGTTTTCTCTTGGTGCCCAGTAGCAGCCCAGCACGCGCACCCGATGAGTGCCACAGCGGCCTGCCCGCCGGCTGTACGCAGCCGTTGTTGCGGGTGCCACAGGGCTCCTTGGGCGAGCTGCCATCCAGCAGACGTCACGTACAGGCTGCGGAAGAATCGGAGCCTTCGTTTGTTGACTCTTGCTCCTATTGATGTCCCTGGTCTCCTCCTATCGTTACAAAAGATGAAATCTCAGGAAGTTTCTAAGTAATCATGAGGCCGTTTAACATGCATAAGACGTGTCCAACCCTCCGTGTGCATTGATAAAACAAGTGCATGTTTTAACCCTGTACTCTTCTTCCTCTCTAACATGCAAACAGGCAGAACTAGTCTCTCTGCCCTTCTCTGTCCCTTATTGTCTATTCCCCAAAGCCCAAAGCCTAGGAGAGCGGCTGGTGATGCTGTGACAGCAATACATGAACCACCACA
This sequence comes from Scopus umbretta, assembly GCA_013400535.1. Lineage (NCBI taxonomy): Eukaryota > Metazoa > Chordata > Aves > Pelecaniformes > Scopidae > Scopus > Scopus umbretta. Next base: position 36,953 of record VZTL01029746.1, read on the forward strand.
TGACCTGCATGGAGTGTACTCTGAGGTGGCTCTGGTTTAGATGTGAGAGAAGCTACCTTGGATGCCTGTGGTACATGTTATTCCTAAGCTACGGCTGTTAGCAGTTAATGACCAAAATAACCTGCAAGTTTCCTGCTCTCTCCGCCCCCCCCCCCCCCCC
>VZTL01029746.1:37157-76688 GCA_013400535.1 Scopus umbretta
GACTGTTTTGCATGGGTAGCACACTACAGGCACATCTGCGTTTGAATGCCCTGGATATGGGTTCATGAAAGCAAGGGAAAAGAGTGTATTAATGTTCTTGGTGGTCAAGTTTGAGAGTATGAAAAAAACCTCATACAGAGCGAACGCGTGGGCAGACACCTGTGCATTTGGTTCTACAGATGTCAGTTTGTTGGACGGGGGTCTTAAGGCATGATTCATTGCTTAAGCCGATCTCCACCACAGTTACCTGAACAGCTGATGTCAGTGGAGGGTGTAAGGTACTGTGTTTTGCCTCTGTTATCCATCAGAGTGTCTGCCACGGCAAAGTAGTTGAAACTGTTGGTGGTGAAGCTCGTAGAGGGAGGTGCCAATTCTGCAGGATCTCTTAATGTCACCAGGGTCAATGATCAGGCTCTGAAAGCCACGCGCCGCTCTAGATTCGACCTTCAGCTGCCTGTGCGGAAGGGTCTGTAATCTGCCACTTGCTTGCGGCCCTGTGATCTTACACTCTCATCATCCTGGTTTCATCTCATTTAAGGGTCTTTATGCATACAGAGTCTGGCTCTTAGCTAGGGAGCATTGAAAGAGAGCAATCTGTGACCAAAAAAAAACCTGTCAACTTTTTGCAAGTGTACCCCATAAGCACATCAGTGGGCTTTTGTCACCGAGTCACACTGTTCTTTCACTGTGACTTTCACCATTAGGAACATCATTCAACAAGAAAATAGTGTTTCTTGTCATGCAAAATAAGTGCAAAATTATGCCTCTGACTTTTATCCTAGTATCATAATCAGAAACACATTTAAAGACCTGATTATTTGCATATTTTCCTTCAGAGTTAAATCCATAAAAGGGGGTTTAATACCTTGCTCTACTGTTCTAACTAAATGTTTCCACATTTTTTCCAGTTAGGCTCACTGTTGCACTTCTGGAAAATATTGTGTAATTACTTCCTGATGTTGTTAAAAAACCCACAAATTCTCCAGAGATCTGGTTGCTTCTACTTTGTTCTACTGGATCATGTTTCATTTAATTTTTCATTTTATTAATTTGAGATCTTTTTAATAGTGTAGAAGTCTGGGTTTAAGAAAAATAGTAGTATCTTGAAGCAGTATCTTAAAAGGTTAAATATCCTTTTTGCGAACCAGACACAGAGAAGAAAGTAAGAGTTGGCAAGAGAAAATGGGTAATGATGCATGACTCAAACTTCGAACGAAATGTAGAGCTTGAACTGCAAATTAGCTAATGTTTCTGTGCTTCACCATTAAATCACTGACCTCTGTTTCCAGTCCTCAAAATATATACATGACACCAGTAAAAATCCTGTACGGAAAATTAAGATATATAATCTGTTGTTCTTACGGAGAGAATACAAGCCCATAGTCTGAGGACCCAGTTGCTTCCACGGAACGTTATAGGAGCTCTTAGTGCTTCGGCTCGCTCCGTGGATGTCCCCCATGGAACGGGCTGTAATACCATACATCAGGGGAACAGCTGCTCTGCTTTTGAGGGTATACAAACCCTTCTCAGGTTTCTCAGCTCTGCTGTCACGATTGCTAAGGACGTGATACAGCATTAGGGGTTTCTGGTAATCGCCTTTTAATCTTCCTTCCCCACTGGAAAAGCAGCAGAGAAAGCCAACGTGCCAGCAGGTTTCCTCTGGTTCTGCTTCTAGTGGAAGTCTGACCCGGGTCAGAGCGAGGATCTCTGTAAAATACTGTACTTGCTTTTATGTGCCTGTCCTGAGGAACAAGGCTGTTATTCTGCAGGCTATAACGCTGCTCTATTTTAAAATTAAGTTTTCTATGACACTTCATAAAAAATATTACTCTCCACCCTACTTAACTTATTTCAAAGACAAAACCTTACCCCGAAGTGTTTGAACTTTGATGGAAAACTGAGGGGCAGTTGCTAGTTTCAGTAACTGTGTTAACATTGTCTTTCATCTAGGTTTTTTTTAAGCTGAAATACACATTTTTGTCCATTTTGTTTTACTTAAAGGAGTACAATTCAATTATCCTATCGCGTGGTTTTACCCAAGGTCAGAGCTGGGCAAAGTACATTACAGGCCTTTTTTTTTTTTCAATTAGAATGGCTGTGCTCTTCTCAGCACTTGAATGAAAATGTAAGTTGTTCACTTGAATAAGTGCCTATGCCTTTCTCAAGTTTATGGGAGCAAGGGCATTTGTCAGCTGACATGGCTGGGGGCATAGGGCAGGGAAAAGACAAGTTCAGTGCAGAATACCATCTTTCAGAGGACTATTAATAGAAAAGTACTGGAATTACTCTTTTATACCACAAAAAGAAACTGTGATCTGACCTCTTGAAATATTTTTGCTATGAAAATGCCATTTATAGCTATGGGTTTATTTGGATGTAGCTTAGAGTAATTTGTGCAGAGTGTTACTTAAAAAGTAGAGCCGACTAGTTTTGGAGATGGTAAGCTTTTCTGATCTACCGAAAACTTAGTACTGACAATTTTCATTGATTTCAAAGACAGTACAGTATTTTGCAGAATGAATTAGGACAACAGCAGGCGGATTTATACAAGCAACGGTTCAGAAGACAGTAATTTTGAACCTACCTGACAGCATGAGAATCTTAGTTTTCCAGATCTCCTCCTACTGCTGTGGGTTGTTGACAGAGCGTTATTACTCTATCTAGCACTCTTTCTTCGTTATGATTTCACATTTAATTTTCTGAACTTTTCAGCATTAAAAAACCCCCACCCCTAATGAGGTTTCATTTCAGTAGTAAATCAGAAGCGGGGGAGAAGCGTTTGTGTGTGAAATACCTATTTCACTTTTGCATTCCTTACTGTTGGGGTTTTTTTACACATCAACCTTTTCCAGCCATCGTAATTCTCAATATTCTCAACTCACTCTTTTCTACCTCTACTATTCATCACTCAGACTAATCTCTCTGGGGAAACCTGCTTGCTGCTTAACCTTTCACCCCAGTGTTAAACAGCTAATTTCTCTTTTCTAGCTACTGATCCAGGCAGCAGGTTAAACTTGGTTTTTTGTTTTTAAAGGCAAAGGAGGTGTGTGGTAAAAGGAAGCACAGTAGGTTTGTAATGTGTAGAAGGATAATGCTTTTGTCATAAATGTCTGCAAACCTTTCACCTGTCGGCAATGGAACCGAAGTTAGTTACAACTCAACTTCGGTATTAGGACTTGCAGTTGTTGCAGTGCAAGGAAATTACCCTTCTTAACCCTTGTTAAAGGATATTCTTATATGCCCTTTTAATGTCCAAAGCTAGAAGGCAGGCATTTAGCGCTAATATTTGATTTACAGCATGATCTTTTTTAACTGGGTGAGAGGGTACTTCATCAGCCTGATTTTTAGAACAGTTTAAATTAAATACAGGTGAATTGTACATGTTACGTTATTGATTTTTCCGAAAGACTTCTAAAGGTCACTCAAAACGAAGCAGGTGAAGACATTTGCTAGCTTACTGTTTTCAGCTTCAAGTGAATCATTTTTGCTTTTTTCTTCTTTGCAGCTTCATAGCAGTGGAGAACATAGACAGCTATTGTGTTCTCATTTCATCTAAAGCTGTCTATTTCCTGAGGAGTGGCGATTGCACGGACCGCGAGGCCATCGTCCTAGAAGTCAAGTATGATGATCTCTACCACTGCCTTGTTTCAAAGGACCATGGGAACGTGTATATACAGTTGACGAAGAAAGCCGTTAATACAAGTAGTGGTGTGGCAATGCCAGGCCCATCACAACAAAAACCAATGGTAAGGATGTAGCACCTACTGTGTCATTCTTGCAGGCGTTTCTTTTCCCCTTTATGCATGCACGGGTGCTGACCCTGTTTGTAGTGGTTAGTGTTTGGTGTCCTGTGCTGCATAACAATGAAAACTTTGTTCTGTCAGCAGTGACAATAGCTGCTGCCGAAAAGGTTGAGGTGGCAGCAGAACTTGCTCCCTAAACTCCTGAGAAGAGCTGAAGGCAAAATCCTGTAGGCAGAAGAGTTACAGTAGGGAGTGTGTATTTACCTGGGAAGGACTTTCAACTGTACGTGAAACTTAAGCACTTTGCTGTCTGTTTACTCTCGTCGTCTCTTCTCCTCCTATACGTAGCATTTTTTTACTGCAAAGTATCTGAGATTGGAAAGAGCATTCATGTCGTGCATGTAGAAGAGTTATCAGAACTCTCACTTCTAAAGCCCATTACAGGGGTTTTGCTTCGTTACAGTAGTTGCTCAGGGCTCTGCTTTACAGACAGGGTTACAAGCTCACCCCTGACCCAAGTCAGTTTACATTCCAAACAGACAAGCCAGATAAAAGGGAGGAGGGGAAGCAGAGCCAGTAAGATCAGAAATAGCCATCGCTATCTACCTGTCTCTCCCTCTCTCACTTCTTCCTTACTGCAGCCTCAGCACTGAGAAGGAATCTCCACTGAAACATTTCTGTTCCTTACAGGAGACTTCAAACCTAATCTCGTCAGTTAGTCGAGTAATAAAAAACAAATATATTCTGCTTCAGATGATAGAGGTACCACATTAAGAAAAATCACGTTTCTTTTTGCAGGTGAAAGTGAAATCTGAAGTTCTTGCAGTAAAGCTATCTCAAGAAATAAACTATGCAAAGAGCCTTTATTATGAACAACAGCTTATGTTAAGACTCAGTGAAAATCAAGAACAATTAGAGCTGGACTCTTGAAACCTCTTCCTTACTGCCAGAGTGAATTGCAAGCATCAGCCTGGAGCCGTTGGTATTCTGTAACTACAAAAAGTACTACGTGGGAAGGAAATAAATACAATTTTAGTATTTAGCTTATTGGAATCATTGTGCATAAGAAAACAAGTGAGATGGGCTTTTTTTCTTTTAAAAACCCCCCAAACATTAGTTGTATAACAGAGATATAGCTGAAATGCATTTGGTTCTGGGAGAAGCCCTGTATTTTGCTAACATGTATATATGTAAAAGTGTTTCATGTAAATAAGGAAGTACAGACCAGGGTGTTGGTATAAATAGCAGTCTGTTTACTGTGTAAAGAAATTAAAGGAGCTATACTGAGTCTTACTGCACTACCTGAACCTAGCCATTCTCTCTTTTTTTCCTTGAGAAAGCTGATTTTCACAGTGCAGGAATATAGATAAACATTAAAAAACTTTAGAAAAAAAAAAAAAAGTTAATTGCAGCTGTTGGAGCACAGATGTCCTGTAGTTTGGAGCTTTAACACTGTGATTAGGGTGCGCTGTTTGGGGTTGTTTGGGTTTTTTGGGTTTTTTTTCTTAAATCACTAGTACAGCTAAATGCACATATACCTAGTGGTCCACTCAAATTTCATCCTCGTTTTTAACAAAAAATACAAATCTTGTTACAAATGTTGCAGTGAGGACTCACTGTTTAATTACATTTTCAAAAATACTAGAAAACAAGAAGCTGATTCTGTTCTGAATACAGCACTCAAGCCTAGCAAAGTCTGCATCTCTGAAGGGCCCTGCTTCTAAGTTGTTTTTAAAACAGTTCAAGTGAGCAGCCTTGGAAATGGAAATCTTTAACTTTTTGCCTTCTCTCGGATTGAGTAAGTGTCTGTAGTCGGCTGGTGAGTGTGGAATTCTGCTGGCGTTAGAAGTGCCAGGGGGTGGGGGGAGAGGAAATCACTGCACCGTCTGTCCTCACGACAACCTCGTCAAAACGAAGCTTTTTGAAATAATAAAAATAACATGCTTTTCCAAGTGGTGTACATCCAATGGGTATTTGTCTCTTCAACGTTAACCAAGCTGAAGATTGAGGAACGAGTATACTTGCATACCTTCATTCACAGCAACTAGGAAACCGCATTTTCACGTTTGCTCCCTGGAGGCAGTTCAGCGACCGTGCTGACCGTCTGCACGCACTCGGCACTTCGCTGTGCGGGGCTCGAGTGTGAGTACACAACTCTCCTAAAACTGCTGAGTAACCTACACTCTGCAAGCGTTATTTGTAAACCTTTGACTCAAAGTAAGGAGCAGCTATAGCTTTACTTTCAACTTGGTTTACCTTTTAATGTCCTTTCATAGAGGCATACAGGAAGATTTTTAAACTCAAGGTTAGATTTAGACCAATTCTCAACTCCTGTAAAGTGAAAAGCAGAGGATTATTGTCTAAGGAGAAAACATGGTATCAGTCAATGTGTGTATGGTCTGGAAATCAAAGTCCATAAAGGTCCATTATGCAAATGAAACTGATTCAGTGCATCACTTTTATATATTTCTCTGTGTAATTTTTAAGTAAAATAAGGAATTCAACAAGTGCATTGGCTCAGCGGTGCTTTAACATGTCAGCCGTGTTGGACTCTGCTACCAAGACTCCCCTAGCTGCTAAAGGTGGTAAGTAAATGCGGCAAGAAAATAAAAAGTAGTTCACAGCTCTGCGTTGAGAATTTACAGGAGAATGGCTTGAATACTTGAGTTTTGTAACAGTTCCATAAGGAGCTGATGTGCAAACGCCTGAGAAGTAGTTTGATAGTACACCCTTTGAGTTACCTGAACACCTCAGGGAGCCGCAGTAGATAATGGATCCACTTTGTGTATTCGTTTATTTCTTCTGGACTGTGCTTAACCTGTTCTTTTGGCTGTTGATAATGATTTAACAGAACATTATTGAAACCTTGGAAAAGCGTACCCACTAGCCTAGATGTGTACGAATAGCACGGGCCATAGCTGGCTCGGGTTATTCCGGTACGTTACGCCACTGTTCCCGGTACTGGGCGACTCCCGAGCACGGTGGCTCATTCCTCTATGGACAAGGCAAAGCCTGCTCTTCAGGGTACTCGCACAGTGCTGATTACAGACGTAGCTGGAGGAAGCATATGGCCTCACTTTGCACTCCAAAACAAATTGAACCAGAACTTTGTTCTTTTAAAAGTGCAAATGATGTTATTTATTGCTGTAACCCAACTATTTTTATATAATTTCAGAACTCTTGCTGTGAACTTCCTATTGCTGTTGGCACTACTAAGATTATTACTCAGTGAATAAATATAACTTTCAGATTCCAGGAGCCATACTCAAAAATAGTTTACAGAGGATGTGGAAAGTAAGTGCAAGTCTCCAGCTTTCACTCAAATTCTTAGGAACTCAGAACACAAGCTGTAAGTAGTCAAGGCGACGTAATGGTTCCATTTACCAAATTCTGCAAAGTTCTTCAGATTCTGAGCCTTATGAAGGCAGTACGCTTACCACGCTTAGCTTGGTTTCACTGGAGGAGGTATGACTGCTGCAGCAATGAAAGTAGATTCAGTCTTCAAATTTCAGAAGCTGGGGAGGAAAAAATTCCCTGAAGAGGGACAGTAACACAGCTTTCTCCCCCTGCCTACTGTCTTTAGCACACAGCCAGTACAATTCGGGGCAGACAATGCTGTTTCATCCCTCTTTGCTCAAGTCTTTATAAAAAGCTGTTCACCTTCACAGTCTAATAAACATTAAATAACCCATCAACAATGCAGGTAGTATTTCAAAAACCCTGCAACCCACGCAGTGATGTGCTGAGGTTAGAAATACTTTGCTTCAGCCTGGTAGCTTTGATTTTTACCTATATTTTGCTGAGAACTGTACAACTTGTTCTCTGCCTACCCTGACCATCTTTGTTTTCTTGCTGGAGTTGCTACTGAAGAAATGTAAAATAAAGATTATTGACATAGAGTTATTTTACCACAATTGTGGAGAAGTGCAATAAATCGATTCCACCGACACTCTTCACGTGCCCTTGCTTGCAAAACCATTGATTATGTGCAGGAACAGAAAATGACTGTAGAGGACAAGGAATGCCTAAGTGTTGAAGTTAGACACGTGCCTCTTGAGTAGCAGAACAGCCCTCAAGACTGTCCTTACCTCACGTAATTCTGCTGTTCGAGGTACAACCTGGACAACCCCCTGGATTGTTTGTTGTCACTGTAGGTCAAACCCAGACTTACACTGCATTTCTCAGACCTGGACACGTAGATAATCTGCGTCTGAGATGGTCTGATTTTCCAAAAGTCATTTAAGAGTAGGGAATCTAGATGCTAAGCTATTTAAACTTCAAAGAAAAAGCGCATCTTGTGAAATGAAATCCAGCCACATTTCTTGCACGTCCGGATGACGAGCACAGCTGACAAGCACGTTTGTGTTCTAGTAACGCCCCATGGTACACGTCACCCACCTAAGCTATACGATGCCAGAGTTAAGTCGAACAACAGACTTCCTAAACAATGGTACTTTAAGTATTAATATAATTTTAGGGGGGGGGGGAAGCATCCTAGTATTTCTAACAGTTACATAGACCCACGCATTCTGCTGTCACTAAAGACAGACTTGTGATTGACTTAGGTAAGCAAGTTTTTAACGCGCAAGATAGGCAGAAGGACACAGATGGCGATGTCATTTTATTCTAGAAGCAGTTCTGGACGAGCAGAACTACAAAAGTCCTTTCTGTTCTGACCTAAATCCACAGCTGTGGCTACAAACTTCTGTTTTGCTGCCCTGTATCTGACAAAGCAATCAGAACATGGAGAATTACTATTTTGGATCCTATTGTTTTAAGCTCTATGATATGCTCATAGCTAACAGGAATGTGACAAGGCTACTAAGACCTTTTTTTTTTTTTTTCCCCCCTCCCCTTTTTTGTGAAAAAACTGTATTACTTGTGAAGAAGCTGGTACTGCAAAAGCATGAAGATACAGGGAGCATGTGCATCATGTGGCTGCTAAACAGACAAACCTCACAGCACTTGCCAATGTGCGGTTTTGTACCCAAGTGCAATTCCCGGAGACTCCCCAGCTGGTAGCAGGATAGCACGGCACAGGTGGGAGGGGTGGATACGGTGTCTGCCCGCTTGCTGCCTCTGGAGGAAGAGAAATGAATCACTTTCTGAAGTCACAGAATAAATGGAAAAGTAACTTTCAGACACTTTACTCAAACCAGGGGGAGGTGCTACATGGACTTAGGCATCTTACTATGGTACTATCAGGCTGAAACAGGCTTTTTGTTACAGTCATTACTGGATCATAAACAATTCTGTTACCTACTTAAACTTAGCCATTTATAAATAAAGCCTAGGCAGTAAACCAGGAAATACAAAATGAGGTATGCCTGAAAGGAGGTAAACAGTGTGCAAGAGGTGAATAACATCCTTCCCTTCCTTCTGCTCCTGCATAGATTGCCAATAAATCAGCTAGATGATCCTAGATGAACAGCTTAAGTTGTGAATGCTGTTTACCAAAAAAGTGCAGTGCTTACATTTTTGTGGAGAGAATGTAAGTGGCCAAATGGTCCACATCGCAAAACAGAAAAATAAGCATAGCATTTCCTATGACAAGGAGGTTTTGAGCTGTTTGCTACCCCGTTTCCTAGAATGCATGATGGTTTTCAGCATTTATCGATTTTCTCATCAATAGAATACTTATTTTCTAGGATCCTAGGCCAAGTATATATATATTTTAACTACTTTTTTCCTTCCTCTGTAACACAGCTTAACACTGATCTGTTTTCTACAGTGCACAAACCACTAGATGATGACTCCTCTAGGAATAAGCTTGCTCTGCTTTCTCTTCGTAGAAGGACATGCCTCTCTTTGCTAATCACAATGATCTCACCTCTGGTACTTGGTCTGAGAAAGCAGGTTTCGAGGAGTATGGTCTCTTCAGGTTACAGGCTGCTGCAAAGATATTAAAAAGAAAAACAAAATGTATTTTAATTAAGTCAACAGTTGCTCAAAATCCACTTACACAACTCAGTTTCTTAGAAAGAATAACACTGTATGCTTATATACTTTTTTTTTTTTTTTTTTTTAATACGCACATGTATGTACATCCACACTCACACTATTTTGTTTTTAAACTTATCTTGAAACATGATGGCCATACTCCAAGCTCCACTATTCTTAAAAGTGTAGTTGTTACAAAGAAGGAACACATAGTCTTATTTTTCTGGAGCTGGGGGGGGAAATCAAACTGTTCCCAGAGCTTTGGATTCCAGTCTGGACTCCTGTAAAATTCCAGCTTGATAGTAGACTCTAAATCAGTACATGTTATGATGCTTAGTTTTATCAAACATAGGGCTAGGACCAAAACACTCCCAATTCCCCACTTGTATCATTGGTTCAACTTTTTTACAGCCTGTTTATTACAGCCCACTGGTACAGCTGGCCCAGTGCTCCGACAGCCTTAAAAAAAAGGAATCGGGACGGGGCAGAGCCATCTGCCTCAGTGATGCCGTAAGGGTAGCTGGCTGAGGAGACGGTTCATTAACAGAGGACGCAGCTCGGGTTGACTGACCCGTACACTTGTCGTAGCGCTCTGTCGGCGGGTTTGCTGGAGTGGGAGAACGGGAGGGAAAACCCCCCCAGCCCCAGCAGCGCACGTAAGGCGGGGGCCTCGCGCTGTGCTTCGCCCGTGTGGCGTGGGTGTGCGAGCGCAGTGTTAATCGCGTGAAAGGAGGCTGGCCAAAAAGGGGAAACAAAACAAAGAAAGGGTTACTCATTCACCACTGACAAACACTGGGGGAAAAGGGAAAACATTTATTTTTCTATTTTCCTGAGTAGAACTACGGCACATTCTCGTATAGAAGTAAAAATAATCGTGGAGCAAAATGCAGGTACGTAAGAGATGTATGCCTACTGCGTTATAGCAGTTCTGTTAACGGCCTGGTGTTCAGCTCCGTTGCCTCAATGCCTCCGGTATCACAAGGGGTTTTTGGTTTGGGTTGTGTTTTTTTCCTCTGTAGCTGACACGCTGTTGCCCAAGCGCTGTCCCCAGCACAAAGCGTTCTCTCGGTGGATAAGAATAACTTTGCACCTTAGGCCTACTCTGCTCTGCCTCAAAAGTACTAAAAGGCCATGAGAGATGTAAACAGCTTTCATGCACATTTCCATTTTGGATAAATGGATGGGTCACCCAGAGGACAAGGATTGTGTATGGGAGCTGCAGAACAATTGCTTCTGCACACTGAAAATGCCAGCAAAAAACATCCCCTGGATGCTGCAGCTGTACAGAAATTTTAACAAATAAAAGAGAAATCTGTCATACCAACTGTCTCAGCCCTCTAGACGCAGCAACAACAAACATTTGCTTTGACCTGAGAGGGTGACTCACCATAGCTAATGACTGTTGCTTCAAGGCCCTTGGCAAACATTCGACAATCAGCACTACAAACCTACAAACCACCACCGGGTACCAGAATAATGACGTAGGGGGCAAAAAAAAAAAAAAAAAAAAAAAAAAAAAAAAACACACCATTGNAAAAAAGAAAAGAAAAGAAACTGCCATTTGCAGGACCAGACTCCCCTGCCCCAACCTGATTTTTTGGTCAGGTCAAGCCCCTGACACAGCAACTCAAATAGCAGGGAGAAAGAACACCACCGGTGATGTTTTCCCTCTGCCAGTGTGCAGTTCTAGGCCCTTTGAATAATCCTTTGTGTGCCAATACATTTTGCAGGATTTCTTTTAAAGCATGTAGGGAACAGTACTGGAGGTAAACATCCCAGAAATGTGAAGACTATATTTAGCACTACCTTCTGTGCCAGAATATGTCTTTATTTGTGGTTTAGCAGCAGTTGCACTGTGAGTCTTCAGGGGATTACGCAGAATCGGCATCCTCACACCCCAAGTGCAGACAGGTGTGTGTGGAATACAAGAACACAGTTCTGTATATACATGGATAAAAGGCTTCTTTCTGACCTAGCTCAGTATAAAGCTGATCTCCAATCATGCTATTTACTTGCTACCTGTATTAGTTTCCTCTAATGCTTCTTAAGGGCTTCTCTAATCTGTACCAGGCTCGGTATGCAATACTATGTCGACTTGAAATTTGACCATCTTACTAGTTTTGTGGCAGGAGAATCTATTACAGTGCTTGCTCTTAGGTCTTGAAGCAAGAAGCTAGTTACTATACGTACATTTTGCTTCACTGACCTTAATTCCAACTGCTGATCCTGCCCATTAAAAAAATATTTTAAGCCAAACCAATATCCACCTGGAGAAACTATCTGCTGATAAACCGTTGTGAGCAAAAATAAGCAGCTGCCAAGTTGATAATCACACCGAGATCACACCAAGAGCTGACATTTATAAGCAGGTTTAAGAGCTAACTCCCCAGCTTTGAGCTTCCTGATTTCAAATGCTAAATCCACATAACACGTAAACCTTCGCCTTCCTTTCTTTCTTTTCAGCAGCTGCTTTTTTGCCCTCTCCTCTGAGCAGACACCAGGGGGAAGCCGGTGTGCAGAAGAACGTGTATTTACACACCAGAAACCCAGAATGCATCACAAGACACAGGCTCACCGCATCAGCAGTGTTGGATGCACTCAGAATTTGAAAGAGAAGCATCCATTGTCAAAGCAGAGGTTACGTGCCCAAGTGAAATACTAACCAGCAAAGATAGGCAGCTTAGCACGGCTTGTGTGCCTGAGCCTTAGCTGTATATTTGCCCAAAGATTATGGTATTACTGCAGGATGAACTTGCTGTGGTTCCTGTGGGAGTTTGAAATAACCCCCACCGCGCACAGGAATCCACTTGCACACGCGACCAAGCCTCCTGGACGCGGGTTGGTAACGGAACTGCTGTGGGGAGAAAGCTGGGCTCCCCGCACCTCTCAGGCACAGATGCTGAAATGTGAGCAAGCTGCAACAGGAACCATGCCACTGACCAACTGATGACCAACACCAGCACAGCACAGTGCCTGCGTATTCCCCAGAACAAGCATCTGCACCCTTTCTGGGTGACATTCGGTAGCGCTTTTTCCCCACTACCTGCACCGGACGGGTAGTAGTAAGCAAAGGGTTTCCACCGCAAGCAAGACACCCAGAAGAGCCTCAGCACTTGCTCTCTCAGAGACAAGCAGAGAGGAGGTATTTCTGGAGGTCTGGCTCCTATTCAGAAGAGAAATGTTTCCCTTGGCTTGTGAAAGTTGCTCTGACTGAGAGCAGTAACAGGCTGAAGAAGCCAGCTTTCCATTCCCTGTGCCATTACTCTTTTTGATTGGCACTTTAATGAGGGCGCTAGGGGTCGACCCCCTGCCAGGGGGCCGGTTCATGCCCCGTTTATCTCACAGTCCATGTAAGACTAAAATAACACGCCAGGCTGAGTTTCACTGGCTTGTGATCCAACAGCCCACCATGATGGATTGAGTGACTGCAGCAAGTTGGCAGCTAAAGTGTGTTGTAACAGTATCTTTCTGTCAGCACAACACAATGGATTTGCTGATTCCCTGGTTTTCCCAGTGTTCACCGTTACCATCGGCTCAGAATTTTCTAAAGTTCATTTTCCAGGGGGCTGCAAAGTGATAATAAATAACATACCAAAGGTTACGCCAAGCTTTTCTTCCCCTCAACTGTCCTACTGCTGACAAAGTAGGGGTTGTGGTGCCAGCTTTACTACGTACACAAGAAGAGCCATAAATTCACTTGCTTTTCCAGAAAGGAAGAAAGGGGGCAGCTCTATTGCTCTTTTCGTGTGAGCTCATTCTGCTAGGCCAACACATGCTGCACAGGACTTTTCACCCTGCACAGAACAGTGAACACAATCCGACACAAGAGGAGGTTGCTACGGAAAGGGGCTCTCTCCAGGAGAGCTGTCCGTTTATTTGGGGGGGAAGTTCACAGGCTGCAGAACCACGGCTGACAGTCCTTGTGACCATCCGACTGATTTGGATGGCTTAGAACCATCGAACTAACCCATAAGGGAGCTAGAAAATCCAGGAATCCTGTGCGAGGGACGGATTATGCTTTAGATCCTTTTCTTTAATAGTAGAACATATCCTCATATCTCCTCTACAGGGAAAACCCAAACAAGAAGGGGTTTATTCCTTTAAAAAATTGGGGTATTAGGAAATGGACTGAATTTTCACCAGTCATCTGAAGAGGTCCTCTGTATCCTCTCATTAACTACGACCTTGTCTCTGTGCCCTGCTTCCTCAATATCCTTTCCATTCTCCTTGCCGCAGTCTGCAAAATGAACAACTCGCCTCAAATACCAGGGAGAACAGTCTTATTTTCGGTTGTTGCCATCCCAGCCCCTCCCAGCAAGAGCAAACAAATGAGCTCCACAACAAAAGTGGCTTTTCCCTTACTGTATAAGGATTTTTGACAGCACACATTTCAACGAGCTAACAACTCTCCCACCCCTCAAAGTCAGATTAACACCCCACCCCCGGGGCTAATGACTAGGGAGGGTGAATGCTGTTTTCCTTGCTTAGGGGAGAACAACTCTGTAGATCTGCATGACTGCATGTCTGTTTTTCCGTTTCTTTTAGGCCTTGCACGAGACAGCCTCACACAGCCAAAAATACCTCTAAAATCAACTTCAGAACTTCAGCTGCCCTACTGTCGACGTGTTCTGAAATATCTCATTATGGGCATCCAGAACTGATCCAGCTTCACCCTCTTCCATCTCTGGGACTCCAGATGCATCTAACTCCGGGCAGAATTGTGTGCTCCTGCCAACAGAAGAAATTACTACAAGAGAAAATGGGAGAGGAAGGTAAAAGAGAGTGCAGATGTGGAAGGGACTCGAGATGGGCAAGATCCAGGAAGAATGCATAGGGATATGAAAAGAGAACACGATGGGAAAACGGGGCCAGACTGAGGAGCTGCTTGAAGAAAATAACAGCTGATCTCAACAGCAGCTTACCGTTCCCATAGACAGTACGAATCACTGCACAATACAGACTTCATTTCACAGTGCTGGAGAAACAAGCTTCATGAGTTGCAGATCTTTACTTGCGAACGAGAAGAAATAATCCTAACTACAAACTGGAACAGCAGCAGCACAATGGGGTCGCTACTGGTGCAAGTCTTTGCTAGTGCAGAGCATGTAATTAGCCTAATTCTTTGCAGAACTCCTCTAGAGAATCCAGTTTGCAGTTCTGTGCACCCCAAGACTGTAGCCTGCAGATACATGACTCATCTAGCTTTGAACTAGCTCCCTCAGAGATTGCCAACAACGTCGCCAGAGCAGAGCGGAGTAGATGTGCTGTGAACGCGGTCTGAAGCTTTATTGACGTTGCCAGTAGTCGATCTACCTTGCTAGTGCAATTCCAGCTTGTATCTGCCTACGCAAGTCGCTGCAGCCAAGCAATAAATGTTCCTCTGGGGAGAGCTTGATACTTACACCTTAGCACAGTAACACAGAAGAGGGCATACTGAGCCTACAGCCAGAAAGCCTGGGAATTATTAGGAAAACGAGTGGGTGGGGGAGCTCAAGGGACCAGTGGGAGGATGCGGGAAATCAGTAACGCTGATCTGAATAACTGGTAACAATTATTAGATCTTTTTTTGGTATGAATCATCTCTCAGAGACTCATCATTTAAATGATGTCACTCAAGGGGCAGTAAAAAATACAGTAGAAGAAACAAGCCTGCCACGACACAAGGGCTTCAAGCCGCAAGGTGAATGGCCAAACAGGTCTGGGAAACTTCACCGACACGTCTGAAGTGAACAACCTTGTGGAGAACATACATACACTCTTGCTGACAGAGCAGACAAGCAAATTTGTCTTCAGGAAGATTATGATGTTACCTAGAGCTCTGCTCAATCTGCTTAAACTGATGGAAAAGGAGTGGTCTCGCTTATCTGATCACCATCGAACTTGTCCTTGCCCCAGCCCCTCCCCAGTGGTGGTATTTGCATTTGAAACTACAGGTTGTAAAATTAGCCAGCCAGAACCGTCCCAAAGGAACAAAACAAAACCAGAACAACAAAACAAAAGCCCAAAACAAGCAAACAAAAAATGAGTGAGTTTGACCAGAGCCCATTCTCTGGTAGGGCTCACCAAACCTACAAAAATGCTCCTGTCGTTGCAGGGGAAGGGGCAGCAGAGAGCAGTGCTGCCTTATGCAGATTTCAGTTACTTCTTTTATCTTTTTAAACAACCGCATGAGAAGAAAAACTGTTTGATAAACAACTAGTAGCATCAGCAACAGGCAGGCTCAGGAACTCGACAGCAACCACACTGCAGTTCATACTCCCTTTCTCCACGCCGCCTTCTAACACACCCCCGCTTTTCCCAATCTGCAGAACTGTGGCCCGTTTCTGTCAATAGAAATACCCAGCTTCTGCATCCAAGCTGTGTTCATTTCTCACCTGATGGGCAAAATACTGGATCGTTAAGAAAGCAAAATTACATTCTCGTCCTCTGGTACGAGAGGCGTGAGCAAACTGCAAATGGTAGCAGTAAGCTCTACAATAGGCATGGCCTTTCTTCCCCATACCTTCCCCCCAGTGTCCCCATGACCAAGAGTGGCACTACTGGGCCAGCTGACACCCTGCAACACAGGGCTGACTGGAATGCACATCTGGACGACATGGTCATGTCGGTCTGAGCTCCTGTCCTTCCTCAGCGCCCAGGAATTGGGGATGCCAAGGGAGATGCTGTCAGTACTACCTTGCAGCCAATCACCCAATGTAACCCTTGCAGTGGCTACGGAGCTGTATGTGAACTGACATTTACATGTAGTTCGAGAAGAACCTGACCTCCTTCCCAGGTCCAAAATGTGGGTTGGAAATCATCATTCTGTGCCGAGCAGAGTAGGAAGCAAAACTGAAGATATTCACTGCTCCAGGAAGGCTCACAGCTTCCTGAAGTCAGAGATTATCTCTAGGTTTATACAATGCTCTTTCCATTTCAGACACAGAGCTCCTGGCACTTACCAGCTGAAAGTGCACTACTGGTAGAAGTTTCTTAAGGAGGGTCTGCAAGGACTCCTGTTTTATGGAATTTAGGCACACACACGCAAAAACACAGGACTTGACTCCCAGAAATACTGTGCCTTAGACAGCTTCTATTGGTTTCAGACCTTCCTTACCTATGATGGGTGAAAAGGAAAAAGGAAGATCAGAAGAGAACTCAGGAGTTCCAATTTCAAAACAGTGATTTTAGCCTAAAAACTATGTTGAAGTGCTTTACCAGATATTACTCTGCAACAAACCTGCCACACCACAAAACAGAAAAATGGTCTAAGAAAGCATATGAGAAACTTCGGACTCACCACAACTCACTGACTGTGGTGGAACAACAACTTAAAACCCAGCAACTTTAACTTGCTTGGAGCTTTCTTGGGAGAGGAGAGAGGGAAAGGAAGCAGTAGGGATTTAGGAAAGGGTCAAGAGAACAAATTCAGCTCTTGGTTCCATACTGCACCTCTGGAGCAAAGCCCATTACACAGAGGTGATGTGAGTAAGAGCTCAACTATGCCGTGTCTAGTTATCAATACATGTTATTAACTAAGAAAAAAATTAAGCTTAATGGTTAGCATAATGCTATGTTTTTACAACATCTGTCAGCAATTATTTGTATTTACTTGCACTGCAAATGCAAAAGAAAAGTCAGAGAAATATAAACACCAGAATTCACCGAATTCCCACCAGTCTTGCGTTTTCCCACAAAGAATCTCTAGTCATCCCTGTTTCGACACTGTCATTTGTTTCTGGCCCTCTCCAGTATGGAATTTCATCACGATCCTCTATGACCAGAAATTATGGTCCTCATTCTACACTGGAGCAAATAACAACTAACCCTTCTGCAATTAGTGGTGTTAACTTCAGTGCTCTTAAGACAGCAATTAGAACTATAATATTTCTTGGACTCAAAGCAGCAAATCCTGCTCTCCCCTTGGCCATGCTTTACGCTAGAGCAAAAAAAGGAGGGAAGGAGAGCAAGGGTTGTGCTCTACTTGAGTTGTACTCCACCTGTGCAATGCAGGGTGAGGAACAGGTTAGCTGGGTGAAAAGTTCACTGCAAGCTGAGCTGTCTGTTTCTCTTGCTTAATTTATCCGATATTTGGCTAACCTTGCTCTGAACCCAGCCCCCAAGACCCCCTTCCTCTCATCCCTCCCCAGCGGGTTCATGTCAGCCAAAGACACCGCCTCTTATTCCCTTCTCCCTGACCCTGCTGAATGGAGCGGGGGCTGGGACGGAGGGCCAAGCACAGAGCGAGAGCCCTTGCACTGGAGAGATAATAATTATTTATGCTCTAAATTTCAGCAGGCCTCATCCTCAGGAGCAAACAGAAAAGTTCTACAGTCAGCAACATTGCCTGATACTGCGTTCAAGCTTATCAGTTTTCCCAAGGCCGGATGGCACCCATCCTGCACCCCCACCTCCTCTGCACCCTGTCGCTCTTCCAAGGATGCAGCGCTTCCTAAGGTAGCTTTTAATGGACCCCTGATCCATTTTGGCAGCCTTGCAAGGGGACTGTCATGCAGTTCTACTACTTACATGATCTCCAAGATGCCGGTTAGCCCAGTATGTCCTTTACCTTGTTTCTGCAACTCAAGATCCTCAAAAGGAGCATCACAGACACACTTAAAATATTGCAAAGAACAGAGCAGTAACTGCAGTAACAGAGAGCGTAACAGGAAGACCCTAGATGGTTTTTCTCCCCGCAAACCCCATGAAGTCAGTGAAGGAAAGGCTGGGGTGGTGAGATGTGCTACTGTACCTCTTTGGAGAAAAGGATTCCCTGATACATAGGCCTTTATGCATCCATAAGCTACTCATACTGCAGAATACTGAAAAGGTTCTGCTCGGAAACTGCTGAGCAATTTCCTTTCAGTGATAGCCTAAAACTTTCCCCCACATTCTACCCCTGTACCCAAAAAAAGTATGACAAGAACACCCCAAAGTTAGCCCCACTGTACAGGCACAGTAGCAGGGCACCGATTCCACCTGCTAGAAAACACATTCAGCGCCAGCTCTGGATTCAACACGTCAGAGCTCCACATCAGGTGATGTAAACTACTGGAAAAACTGCCCAAGAATGCGCATTTCTGGCAGGCTTTCATTATTTTCCTGCTGTGCTCAGGACTGCTCCCAGCACTCTGGGGCAACAGAAAGTGTATTCGATGGCCTTCTCAATGACCATCATCAGAAAAGAGTGCGCAAACCAAAGCAATCATGCTTTTGCTGCTCGACTGAGCAGCTAGCACTCTTGTTCATGTTTAATCTTCGTCTCCCAAAAATCAACGTGCTTTTATACCGGCCTGCTGGCACTCGCTGCCTCTATGAGACGGTGAGTTAGGATGTGAGTAGGCTCTGCTAACTGAGAATAAACGTTTCCTGTAAACCTTAACTTCATTATTCTCTTTGACCTGACACAGGACCTTATAGCTGTTCCACAGCTTTCATACACCTAAGCTGCTTTAGCTCCAGCAGAAACTCTCACAGCTTATTAACAACCTGTATCATCACAGGGCCCCAGATCACCATTACAGTGTCGCTGTCCACACAGAGAACAACGCTGCTGTCCCACTGACTGGGGGGGGCAGTCGCACAGCCTGACAGCTTTACAGTAAGTGGAAATTCCTTGTGGTCTAAGAATAATATTAAACTGGCTTCTCAGGATCACCAGATGACCTTGCCTTGACACATGGCTTAATTTGTCTGGGAGCAGTGCAGACCGGAGTAGCTGTGATGTGGTCACTAATTTAGTGACACCATCCATTTCAAACTTCACCACTCCCACACCAAGGTCGCAAAAGACCAGGCTGCAACAAAGAGTCCTTGTTATTAAAGGAATCCCGGGCCCTTATCAAAGAACGTGATCCAGCATCCCCCACCTAACCCCTGCATATTTTCAAGGCATGAAAATTGCTAAAAAGAGCCAAGCAAGGTTGTCAGGAAGACATCAAACTTCAAACTGCTGCAGAAGAAAACAGAGGATACACACCAAACCCTCAGCCTACGCTGCATAATTCTCCCAGTATCTGTGTTTCTCAACAGTAGGACCAAGACAGATACTCACCGTTGCGTCAGCATAATTAAACTATCAGTTTAAACTGTCATTTCCATACAGGGTGTTCTTCGTGCAAGCCTTCAAGGCCTTTGTTAGAGACTTTAACACTTCTTCCAAACTGCTGAAACTATTCACAGGCAGGTAAAAAGGCACAGGATCGATACACCAAATGTCAAAGATGATGCCTAAATTCAATCGAGGAGTTCAAGTGCCACATATCCCAGTTCTTTGCTCCTTCCACCACACAGAAAAGCAAAAATACTTCAAAAGATACCATACCAGCATGGGAAAACTAAAGGCAAGCCGAACTGAAATGCAGCTCAGATCATTTACAACTTGTGATTTAAGAATCACCTCATTAAGAAACAACTTGCCGCGGCGATTTTAATCATCATTCTGGCCTATCCCAAAAAATCCAATGTTTGTTAACAGAAAAGAGCTTGTGAAAACCCAGCCGTTCAGAGAGAGAAACAGCTTTCCGTTTAGAAATTACAGCATACAGGAGGACCATTAACAGGTCGAGCTTGAAAGGAAACCAATGCCCTCTTTTCAAGGTATCCAACTTACAGGCTTCTGCTGTTCATGGAAAAGAAAACCCCCACAAAAAAACCCAACACCTCCATCCCTTCCTCCCAAAAAACCCCACATTATGAAAACACAAAAGAGGGCAGCAATTGGAAGCTCAGCATTTCGGTCTCTCTGGCAGGTTCTTTGTTCTTGCCTATTCCACAACTCAGAGGAAATCTCTTTCCCCTGCGATCGCTGACAGACCTTCACAAACATAAATCCCCCACTCCCAGAGACTTAGGGTTCAATGCCCTTCCACTTGTTGCTTCTGTCACAAATACGCATATCTACATTAACTCTGACAGCAGACCCTCATACTTCAGGGGCAGGCTAATGAACAAGAACCTTAGATACTATACGTAAAGCAAAATGAAATTTAATCAAAGACAATTACATGAAAATCACCCCATCTGTGGAGAATGGGCTTCCACCAGAAAGCCCTTCCACAGGAGAGGCGCTCCTTCCACGGGGAAGGAGCGTACAGAAGCCATAGCCCTGACAGCACGCGCTTGGGGCCGCGCCGCCGGTGGCACGCGTGACTGCCAGCAGGCCCCGCTGCAGCGCGAGGGGCTTTGCTGGCGGGACAGCGCGGTGCCGAAGCGTGTTTTGACAGTGATCTCAGGCGTCGGCGGGAGATGGAGGGACGGGCACCGGGCAGCGGCCGCTCAGCGGGAGCGGGAGTTTATCCCCCAGCAAGGCAACGTCCGAGGTCTGCGGCCAAGACCAACCGTCCCACAGGCGGGTTTGCTACCTACTGAGCAACCAAAATATTAAAAATTGCTAACATGTGGAATCTATTAGGACATTTAGAAGGAATTCACATTCATTGTTTCACTTGAAATATAAAGGTTATAAAACTTAATGGCCACATGACAAGGAAACTATATGAAACACTCGGAGATTTACAGAGCAACTGTTACGCTCTTTAGGCATGTGGGCTGAAAATTGCTTTACAATAGGCAACGCAACCTGTGGTTTGAGCGCTGAGGTTTTCTGGCAGTTTTCTTTTTTCTTTTTTTGACCTTGCAGATGGGTATTCAGTTACCACAGCAGCTCCAAAGTAAAACAGAAACACAGCTTGTATCTTCTTTCAAGTATTTATTTCTTTTGTCCTGTTAACATCAAATAAAGAAAGGAATTGTAAGGATTTTGAATGGGGGGGGGGGGGTAAAAAGAATGAACGCAAAAGAAAGGAAGAAAAATACCAACATAATGGCTTATTTCTCACAGCATGTGCAGCACAAATGAACAGTAAACACATACCACAGAAAAATGCAAACAAAGGCTACATTTGCTAAAAGTCCCAAGGAAAAAACCCATCGTGAGTGCCCCCAAGCAAACATTTCTGCGATTAAATCCTCAGAGCCTTTGCCTTTCTAGGCCAATTTAGCACTGCAGATACCCCCCCCTTCCCCAAAAGACACCTCGGTGAGCCAAAGGGCCAGCTTTTCAAGCCTTGTTTTGTTTTAAGGCATGGAAATATTGCAATTATGGCATTAAGAGGAAGCTGTAATCTAATCTAAAGGGTCAAGTACAAGTGTGAAAACCCAATTACAAATTTGCCACTAGGTTTTGTCTATACAGAGCAACACAATTAAGTAAGCAACAGTTCACGGGCAAATGCCGTATTTTGCGGCGCTGGTCTTAGCGGCGGCAGCGCTGGCCCCGGAACCATAGGCCAGGAACTTACGATCTCAGCTGCCATCGCACAAAAGCTTTTGGGTGACCCTAAGGGCTACAGCATCAGTGCAATCACACAGTGTCTCATTCCGTGACACCAGGCAAGACCATACAGTTTTCACCCTTGCCCTATGTACATAATAGAAACTGAAACGCTCTGGCAGGACAAGGTTTGCAAAGGTCTATGTCAAAATATTATACTTGCAGTTTTGGTATGGGAGTTTCAAATCTATACTCAGATGTCAGAGTGAAGGGGGAGACTACAAATATGAGATCAATTGAATTATGCTCAGCAGCAAGCACAACCCTTCTGCTAATGCACCTGTGTTCTCAGTGCATTCAGGCATTCTGCTCTTTTTCTACATTTGCTCACTTTCCAAATTTAAGTGGCAGTACAACTTTATTCCACTTGTGGTTTTATTTTCTTAAATGAACTAGGGGTGAATACGCAGCAAAACAAATCCCAAAAAATCATAATGCGATTCCTCTTGTAGGAAATATGCCATGCCCTGATGTCAGGAGGTCATTTTATAATAACTATTTCCAGGATCAGCAGAATGTGATTATTTTTTTTTCCCCTCTGACAATCTGAGGCTGAGGTGAATACAGTGAAGGCAACAAAATCAAACTATGAAAATTTGCTGCTGTAAGTAAAGGCAAATGCACTTTTGACAGTATCCCAAATTATTCTTTTTTCCCCTTGAAAATGTCTATAAATACATTTTTGATCACAAGATTGAAATATGTCAAGAGAACGCATTCAAGTATGCATTTGCATTAATATTGTTGCCAGAAGCCATCTCACAGTCATCATCAGACATACTGGAGCCCCTAGAAAGCTTTCTGTGGGATTGGAAGGCATCCAGCCGGGGAAAGCAAAGCCACCATGTGATTTGGATGGCCAGTTCCACAGGAAAACTATACATTAATGAATGGCAAACACTCAAAGTGGTAGTTAATGGTGAATAGCTTGCAAGCAAATCACTGGCCGAGAACCATCAAGTATATAAAGTATTTGATAAATGAAAATTTGAAAGAAGTCTATTTAAAAGAACCCATTGAAAGAAAACAGGCTAATTTTACAGCAAGAACTGCCCGTGTCAAACAGTAGTGCTAGCTCTAGTAATGCAGAACACAAGAATATGAGTTGCCCATCCAGCCTTAAAGCATGCCCAACATGATTTGTACTTTATACTGCAAAAGGACACTTTTTAGGTACTCCTGAATGGCAAATTATCAGAAGAAATCAAACAGCAGTGCTGGGTACCCTGCAGTTCAGGGCTTGCACCGCATTTCCGTTATTCAGACAGATGGAAAGAGTTCATGTGCTTTACTGTGTGTTTATTTTCTACTTCAGTACTGATCTATAAATGCCAATAGATCTACAGTTCAATTCTTTGTCCCAGAAAGCGGGGACATCGCACCTAAACCTACCGTTTGCACCCTCTGGACTTTTCACATATATACTGCCCATTTCAGCAAACCTTCCTTCTTTCATTGCTTGACTTATAGCTTATGATTCCCCCTTTAACCATAAAGTGACATTCTGGCCTACCACTACCTAACAGTCCTTCCCAGTTCAAATTCAAATCCTGGAGGCATTAAAAAGAAAATGCAGTTATCAACTCGTTAGGCAGCAGTACTGCTAGCTCTCCGGGCTTTTGGTACACTTCATGCTTTAAAGGAAGCGCTCATCTCGAAGACATCTAGGGCAGGTCGCAGCCTTAATGTATGAGAAGGTGTGGACACAGGCACACACAGGTGAGAGACTGCCTGAAGGGAAGGCAGAGAGATGAATAATCCACATGCACAGCATTCTGGCTCAGAAACTCTTAAAACACAGTCCTCCCCAACAGGAACAATTGGAAGAGACAGGCAAAATGATGAAAAATGAAGGGATCAGCAAAAATCAGACCTAATATAAACCCAACTAAAATAAACTCAGCATGGCTCCTGTGGCTCATTCAAAAGAAGGTCTTCTCTCAGTGTTCATTTGCCAGAACTCAGTTCACTGAAGAAGAAAGCATATAACCTCCTCTGTTGTGCGCGATTAGGAGCCATTGGCAAATCTGCCTGACAACATGGAGAGGTTTTTAAAGGGAAGTACTGAAGATTGCAACGCTACCCGTCAGACTGCATCACAGGAAAGATGACATCTCCAGCCAGAAAGTGTCAGTGCTCCCAAATACTGGGTGTAGAGTTGGAAAGAATTAAGATTATTTTCTTAATTGATGTAGGGAATGAGAGCTGTGAGGAGTACTTGTCTGAATTAAAAAACAAATTAGTTTTTACATAAGAAAACTTACAGTTCTGTAATTTGAACAGAGGGGATGCATATCAGGAAACCTATTTTTAAAACTGGAATGAAGATGCATTGACTCTGAACGCTTAAAACAATCAAAATGGGGTCAGATGGCTCAGTGCTATAACCCTGTAATGATGGAAGCAGAGCATTCTATCAAATTATTAAAAGCAGCTGTTTGTACATGACTTCTTTGGTTTTTAATGTATGTAGCAACTTTTGCTGCAGGACATCAACACTTTTTTTTTTTTTTTAAATTATTTTTCTGTGTCAGCATCAGATGCCTCCTAAAGAAATTCAAGGCTATATTTCGTTTGATTAACATGCCTGTTAAACCTCAGCTATGCCAACAGGACCACAGAGAAGCTGAATGTGTTTTAGGGTTCAAAAATATTATATGTGGGTTGAAGGGTTTTTTGGTTTTTTTTGCAATAGCAGACAGTTGAGAAACATGTCAGATTGCCAATACTGAATATTCAAGAATGTTAGAATATTGAAAGTTACAGACTATTCAGCCAGCCACCAAAGCACGCACAATATTGCTTGCTGGTGCCTCTCTCTCCCCTGTCCTTTGCACAGCCCTTAGAATAGAGCGACAAAACACCGCCCAGCTCTGCAAGTATTCTCCATGAATTTGCAGCCTTGATGGGAATCCAGAAGAGACCACAAGTTGTTTTATTGCTGGGGAAAAGCAAGCCAAGCAAAAGCTCACAAACTAATTTGTGATTCTGTGTAATCCTATTGGTGATTTGAATCAATCATATTCTTCCCACTTGGTTTATTATTAACAAGGAGAAATGCAGCCTGAGACCTCAAGGAATGAGCTAGGAGATGCTGTGGCTTCTCTTTCTGGTACCTGAGAGACTCTGCTGCACTATCTAAGGCTGACACTGAAAGAAAGAACCAATGTTCTCTGATGGATGGAATTATTTTTAAAAAAAAAAAAAAAAAGCTCTTACTTTGCTACATTCAACAGTTGAGAGAGCACAGACAACAAGCCTGTCACCTCTGCTATTACTTGTAATAGGCAAACTTGCAGGGGGTATAATGACCATGCGAGTGAACTGACTTTGGTATGGCATGGCTGCATGAAACCAGCATTCCTAGCAGGCTCCGTGAAGAGGAACTCTGTATTCAGGTATCACTTCTTTTCCATTATGACCATGTCCATCTTCTGTTAACGCTCTTCTGAGATGAGCCCTTATTATTATAAACCCCGATTCCATATGACAGCATTTTTCATATAGCCAAAATATTCCAGAAACTGTATCACCTCTGCATTTATTTCACTCCTTGCTGTGCATACAGGCACCAATAGTTGACTTTCCTGGAAAAAATAGCATTGAATTGCCTCCTTTTCTTACAGCTAATGTTAGTACTGCAATGTGCTAGAACAGTATCTGGGAACACTCATCAGATCAATAGCAATGCCCAAAGCAGAAGCAGCAGCTGGTGGCTATGCTCCTAAGTGCCTGATGCTAAAAAAGGAAGATGAAGAACCATTTCAGTTAACGTATTCATGATGCCCAGTGTTTGCACATGGTGGTTCAAGGGAAGGAACCAGTCAGGGGTCAAATCTAAGGCAGGACTTCTGGGAGTCATGTAGGCTACTCTCAGGCAATTTTGAAAGCCAGTGTCATTTTCACACAGAAGCCAGCAGGCTTCTGAGATGTCTGGATTTAAGGCATTGGTATTCCAACAGCGTTCCTCTACATTAATTTCACATTGCTCAGGGAGAAAGATGCTTGGGGAAGATGTCAAACAGCAACTTTTCACTTTTGTATTCTTTTCATTATCATTGGATTAACATAGACAGGGAAATTTCATGCCTAGGATGCCTGTCTGTGAAAAGCCTGTATAATACAGAAGCAACTCTTTCAGATAAATACAACTCAAATTTAAAAAATGCTTTTGCATAAGAAAAAAAACCAAGAAACTGAACCACAGCTACCTAGTAGCACTAGGTCAGGATGATTACTAACACAAGCCAGAGAATCACGTGTCCTTGTAATACCTAGGCATGATGGACGACCTTTGCAGCTGGCTAGGAGAAAGTGAGTGGTGAGTCAAACTGACCCTTCCTTGGTTTTTACATATATGGGTTACTTTCCCTTCCTCAAAAAAAAAAAAAACAACCCACAAACAAAAAACCAAACAGGAGACAGCAAACAGTAACTGGTGTATTGAAGTGTTCTGAGCCAGCAAGCTACAAAGTTAATGGACTGCTTTTTAGGGCATGGTGACCCATAGGAATGAGCAGGAGTAACAGCATACTTCTTTTGTAGACTTTGTATTTGGATGGAAGTCACATGCCTCTATTATGATAGAACTTTAGGAATATAAGGTGGTGTCTCGCCTCTGTCTGTTTAGGGCCACCACCCTCCCCTAAGATTGCATCTACCCTCTATTTTGTTTTCTCATATGCTTCCTCCTCAGCCACTCTCAAGCTCAAATTAGAGTGCTTTCTTCCCTCATTTAAGGAGGAACTGTTCTTTCCTAGATTCATGCAGAAAAATCAGCATATACATTTGCCTTGCTTTTTTTTTTTTTTTTCTTGCATTAATATGTCATGATGCCCATAGCAAAGGTGAGCATACAGAACGAGTAAGTTTGGACTCTTTGGGAAGGTGTGAAGATATAAATTGTCTCCTCAGAGGTCTTTGCTTTTTGGTTGTATTGAGTCCACACAGGTCGGATCAGTACATGTTTCTGCTAAAGAGTCAGCTTGAGGGATCTGTTACAGAAACAGAAGAGGGTGTTATGTTTAAGAAAAAGTGACAGGAGCAGGGAAACTCACTACCTTCTACAGTACTGGCAATGTTCAAGTTGTGTCCTGTGTCTTCCCTCTGTAGTCTACAGGCTGGGGTACCTCAGCCCCACCAAAACAGAGAATGGTCTTCTCTCCAACACATTACTTTGCTGATCGGACTCTCCTCAAGAATACAGAAAGGGGTGTTTCTGTTGACGCTGTCAACTCCCTGAAGGTATTGAAGAAAGGTACTGAAGTGATCTTAGTAGAACAGAGGGTGGGAAGAGGGGCAGTTTATCAGTCAGAAAAGTGACTGAATTGCCAGCTTCCCAGAGGAAACAGTGGGTGAAAAAGAATGAGTAGCAGGGAGAAGGTCAAGTCATGGTTTTCTTCATGTCTTTCTCAAAGTTAGTAAGTTAGTTGCTGAAATCTGTGAGAGGTGCCCGCCACTATTCACATCTCAAACTCTCCTTCAGAAAAGCACTCTAGCAAAGAGGATTCTGTTCACTAGAGAACGTAAATGCTGCTTGTGAGTGACCAGTTTCACTCAGTCTCCAAACTCCAGCAGGCTGAGAAGTGATACCAGGTTGAAGGTTCTTAGCACCGGGGAGGTGAGAGCTACAAAGACAGTGCAGAATATTCTGATTCTCAGGGGTGTTGGTTGGTTGGTGAAAAATGCAAAAGATTACGTTTGACATAATCTTCCTTTACCCCAAACTTAGGAACAAGTGCTGTCAAAAGGTGGCTGTCACCCAGATTAAGTTTATTAAAGCTGCATGAAGAAATAAAAACAAAACAGATGATTCAAGGTCACCCTGTATTCTTTTCTCAACAGTTGCATTTCAGCTAGAGGAGAACAGTAGGCCAAATTAATGTCTGCTACAAGCAAATGTGTTCTCTTTGAAATAAATGCACTCACTTATGCTCTGCCTGCATTAAGTCCGTTACCGGGTTTTTATGAGATTTGGCAAGTGCCATGATATCTGTTAATATCTGAAGGTGGGAGTGTTCAGGGAGTTGTCTGAAAGGCTTGCAAGACTTGATCTGATCATATCCACCCACACTAATTAACACATTACATAAAAGTACAAGTTTCTCTTTGCAAACATCAGAATCACTTGCCCAGGCATCTTCTGTGAAGTTCTAGAAGAACTGTAGGGATAGACCTCTGTCACTTTTTAACCTCAACAGAACAACAGATGAATAGGTAGGGTATAGTTCCCACTTTCAGGGCTCACTCCTTTTCTTCATCCTGCTAAAAACATGTCATCAGCAGCCGGAAGGACCTTTTTAAATTTCACCAAAGGTGCATGAGGGAACATTTTTTTTTCTCATCAAAAACAAAATACAAAATGAAATATTAAACATGAGGAATCAGATTTACTTACAAAGCACTCCTCTCCCTTCCCTGCCTCGCTAATTCTGAAAGTTACTTGGTACAAACACCAGCCTCTGAAAACACCCGGAACCAAAAAATCCTCCCATTTAAATAGGGTCTTTTTATGTCAGGAGAACGTATGTCCCAAAATGGCTAACATTTCTCTATCATTCCAATTTTAAAATAGCAGTAATCTGTATAAAAAACTTAAGTGAGGTGTCTTCTACTTCTTCATAGACTGGAGCAAGTAATACTGGGAGAGCTTAGCTAATGTCATAGGAAACTTCTGTGAGCTGCTCCTACAGCTTCACCTAGATTCCTCCAGCAAGAAAATAAATACATACCCTGATGTAGATTTACTCCAGACTCTTTGCATGACATCTGGCTTCAAGATGGTGGCACTGAAAAGTGCAGTAATGACATAGGAAAACAGAAGGAAAAAAAAAAAAATTGTGCAGTGGAAAGCAGGAGGCAGTGGAGAGGGCAGGGAAAACCAAAATTTAAATAAGTCACAGGGCGGAAATTCCTTTCAGAAGGCCTTAGGCTTCAACAAAGCTTGTCCACATTTGCAGCACTTCCAGATTACCCAATACTAACCTTCTGTGGAAAGGGACAGTAGACCTGAGCAGGCATTCCAGAGGAGCCTTTCTATTAAAAAAAAAGTCTTCAAATGTATCTGTCCAAATTTACAAGTAGCTCACTGGATGGAGAGCATTCTATCTCGCAACACTCGCAAGCGAAGAAACTCTCTTACTCAACTCTTCCTTACTATCTGAGAAGCAAAGTCAATGTTTTCCTCATTATTTGCTGTTTGCTGCATACCTCTCCCCCACTGTGACTGCTATTTGACCTGTTGTCTGCTCAGAGACCCTGAGGGAGAGAGGTTTGTATGGATGTGTATGAGAGGAACGAGATGACAAGAATCTCAGCTACTTCTGAGTTGTTTATATTCATTAGAAAGAAATCAACAGCACTTAGTATGTAAGACAACCTCTGAAGATAGGGAACATCTTTTATGCAGTGCAGGAAAAGAGCAGATTCACCTAAGGGACAGGATTTGGGGATGAGGAGGGAGTTAATTTCAATGTGTGGACTGGTCATTACCTCACTTTTGCATTAGGATGTCATCAGTGAATAGAATCTCAGCATAAAGGTTTAATTTAAGGAGGACACTGTGGGGGGTGCCCTCTTTCACCAATTCTGTTTCCTCTTGTATCAACAAGCCTGGCATGCCTGACTGTGATTAATGAGAAACTAGAAAGGATTACAGTGCGAAGGGGAGGTACGTATAATCATCCCTTCCCCACCCAAGTGCCTCGATAAATATGGTACCTTCAGTATTCCTAGCAGATGCTGGAAGGGTTCTCCCCTCGTTGCACTTGTGTTTTCAATGAACTGTGTTTCTTTCAAAAAAAAAATGACAAAAA
Organism: Scopus umbretta; assembly: GCA_013400535.1. NCBI lineage: Eukaryota > Metazoa > Chordata > Aves > Pelecaniformes > Scopidae > Scopus > Scopus umbretta. The sequence continues at coordinate 66,968 of VZTL01029746.1, forward strand.
ATAAAGCTGAAGCATCTATTAAAATCACAGAGATCAAAGTTTCTTTTCATCCTCTCCACCGAGCCTCAGACATCTAGGAATTCAAAACAAAACTCCATTGTAAGAAACATTTTCAAAGCTGGCACAGTGCTACAGCTTATACGTTCTGCACTCAGAAGGAAAAGCACTGACCCAGATAAGAGAGCTCCTCAAAATGCCCATGCAGGCAGAGGGGCTTGCATCAACGGCACTTTTGGCGGTATCTTCCTCTTGAACTGCTCAGGAGAAGATACATCTATTGACTTGCAGTAGGTTCAGACCTTCAGATTTTAACATTCACATCATTGCACCTAAGTAGTCAGTTTCCATTCAACATGGCAGACCCAAAGGAATATCTCGAATACAGATCACAGCTTTTCAGCTGTAACTCAGATCTCATTTAGGAAATTGCATATTTCGGCATATGGGTTTTTTCTTCTGAATTTTTGTATAGACCTCATGGTTTCTGAGCAAATACTGCTTTTCCTTTCTATAGCATGTTCCATTTGAATTTGCTGAGCTTTTGACAAACATTTAGGTAGTTAGACTTACAACTTTTGAGGTAGGGAAACATTAAAACACTAGAAATATCTGCTTTGCAGGTCAGGGTGTGCCTTGAAATTATGCAGCTTGCTCCAGGTCACACAGGACATCTACAGAAAAGCTCGAAATTCAAGTCAGGAGCCCTAAGTTCGCTCCTTTACTTTAACCACGTGGCCTTCCTCGAGGCGCTTCATTCAGGTGTTCTCCGGTTAGGCTTGCTACTTTCCTGTATTGCAATTATATTAATTCCTCTTTTAGTGTGTTCCAATATATTTCAACTACATTACTATGCCTAGTGCTGCACACTGCATCTGGCATAGGAATGCAGTATTGCTCTTACTAGGCTGTCAAAGAGAATGTATCGTTACAAAAATAAATAACGTCTAGCTGCTTCTGGCATTTCAGTCCAAGCAGTATTTATCACTTTTGGCTGACCAGTGCCTGATTCAATGCCCCTAAAAAACAACGGGTATATTCCCCGTTGAATTCAACGTGCATTTGATCAGGTCTTTGCTAACTGTGCTTCCAAACGTCACATTTCATGAGCACTACAGTACTGTCTCTTCTATTTTTAGAGCATTATTCTACTTACTTCACTGTGCAGATTGATACAATGGATTTTCCTCTGCATGGATTACGTCAGTGAATGTATGTTTGTACAAGCAGGCTCTAGGTTAAGTTCTAGATTTAGTTCATCCCCAATCTGATGCTGCCTACATGCGTGGCAATCTGGGATTAATGCTAAAAATATATATATTTTTTTTTTATCATAAATGAACAAAAATATTTAGAAAGACAATGAAATTTCATATGTAAGTTCAGTGACAGGAATAATCTTCCACTATTCAAACTGTCTGCTCTTCTGACTGAGCATTCCTCTCCAGCCTTCACAGGTGAAGTAAGCCAGCTTTCTTGGGCCCAGCACAGTCCTTCCAGACAGAAGTCCTGGGTGGCCTTTAACAAAGAAAACATTGCTCCACAGTTAGCTCTCTCCCTGATGCGAGCTGGGAACAGCTTCATCAACGGATGTGAAGTGAAGGAAGGAAAGGAAGCTTCCATTAAATGTCCGTAACTTCTAGTTCTTCAAAGTATTTTTTAAGTTCCCCATTCAAAAAGCTGAAATGAAACCAGTAGCAGTTTGTCACTGCAGTTCCTCTGAAGAGAGGGGATGAAGTATAGGGTGTGATGTGCTGCCTCTCAGCTGAGACAGCCTACAGACACTTTAGAAACAAAAATTACATCTTAAAACTATGAGCAGATTTAACAATTGAACTCTAAAGAATTAAACATCATATAAACATTTCACACTTTTCATTTTTCTTTCCAAGGGTCCATAGCCTAGTCGCTCAATCCTGTGCAAAGGTCATGTTACTATGGATATGACCTGCAAGAAATGTGTTGCCTCAGAGCAGTGCAAGTCACATGAACAGGCTAAAAGCCAAGACTGCTGATTCACAGTCTTGTCAGGATTTGCATGCTTGTGTTGGTTTCACTGAAGAATAGTCCTCGCACCGTCAAGTCTATGTTCGTCCTTTGAAAGTGTTCATGCAGGTGTAGCTCCCAGAAAACTTGTGGATTTCTTCAAGTGCTGCCTGAGGGAGAATGCTGCAGGAGAAGCAGAAAGAAAATAAGCAGACCAGACAAACGTCTTAGTCTATTCTAGTAAGAAGATGTATAAATATGCATTTATATACACACATACGTAAGTACACATATTCTCAAAAATCAGCTAGTGAGAGCGCACAGACAAAACGTGTCAGTATCCTGCCACAGCAGGCCTAAACGGAGAAACTAATATATAACTCTTTCTCTACAGAAATATTTATGCAAAAAGGTCTGCAAAACTGTAACTTGGGAGATACCATCATGTTTTAGTCCTCCCAAATACTGTGCAGAATCCTGCACTCTGAAATATACAGAGTTAAACTGAGTTCTCTGGCTAACTTGCCATGTATTTGTGCTAGGCACGTGGCCTCCTTGTCATAAGGTATGGATATAGATCTCATTTCCTGACAGCTACTGTAATGGAAAATACATGATTAATTCTTACAAGAAAGGAAAAGGAGAACAGCCCTTTTTCAGTCTGTAGAATTTCTGGGAACTTTTGAGAGTATCCCAGATTTTACTTTCAGAGCAAAGCATTTATTATGAGTTGTTTTTTTTTTTTTCTTATTTGAAATGCAGTATTGTACTTATTTTCCACAGAAATCTCATGGCCTTGTTTCAGTTCCTGAGTGAAGCAGGTTTTCCAAAGGCTTTAGTGTCTCATGGAAACATAATTTTAAACGTCCTTTCTCTTTAGTTGTTTCAGGATATGAAATGATGACTTTCTTTCCTTAGGATTTTAAAATTCCTGTTCTAATCATACACAATTTTTTTTTTAATAATTTAATTGCTTTAATAGAAGCAATGCTCTCTGAATACAGCTGTGAGGTAACACCTTATTGTACAGAAATCCTTTACAATATAAAGCCTGGAGTCCAAAGAGTGGCTTACTAAATCAAAATCATCTACATGCGTATGTTAATTGTTAAGAAATTTCCTAGATAGAAATACCAGTTCAGACCTCAGGAATCCAAAGCTTGGGAGTGAAACTGGTTTCCTAAAGGGGTTATACCCAGAGAAAACATCTGCAAAGGGAATCTCAGAAAGTTTTCTTCCTGTTGCTTCTTCGACTGTCTCTCATGGGAAAGGATGTGCCAATCTGATCCTGGATATTGGGTTACAGTCAAAATGGGCTTTGCCTTGGTGGACGGGCGCAGAGGGCTGTAAGCCAATCTTGCCTAACTGGCTAGGCTATTGCTGGGCAAAGGAAATATTTACCTTTTTAGAATGACAAGAACATGCATTGTCCATGGAAGGAGCAGGAAGGCTTGATTCATCTGAACAGCTTCTACGGTCCTCCTAGCCACTGTCTCTGGCTTGAGAGGAGGAAAAAGATTAGGGAACCTGAATAAATAAAGTAAAAAATAAAATAATTATTTGTTAACCAAACTCCTCCTTTAAGGTATCACTGTCCCAGCCCTGTTACTCACTAAGCTGTTGCTGGTTACTGGCATTCAAACGTGCCCCAAAGCAGGCTGGAAGGAGAAGAAAGTTCCAGTTCCAGCCAGAAGGCTGGAAAGCAGAAAGCCCAGTTCCAACCAGTACTACTAAGAATGTATATGGTGGTGACTTTAGGGAGAAGTGGTGGAGCATATGCAGAACCTTGATTCAGGGATTTTTCTTAAACTGTATGCAAACCAATACCAAAATGCTGTCTTGTCAGTGTTGGTGTTTTTCCTCTTCCTCTCTCTTGCTCTTTGCTTGATTCAAATTCTTGGACGTATGAAAGACAAATATTTTCCCCATTGCTTAAAAGACCAATCAGAAGGCTTTTCCCAGCTCCAGCAATAGCTTGACACTGCATATTTTCTCGACTAAGAGGGCACAAACCATATTGGTAAGTTATTTTGTCCATTGTAAAAGATTAATTTGGTCAGCTGTTAGTCTTTGAATTTAGCTTGTTCTCCTAGATTGAGGTAAAAAGGAGGTACCGATAGCCTTACTTCAGTAAGTGGCTGTCATTCCTTTCAGTGGGAAAGAATTAAGTATTTCAACAAATAAAGAAGGAATTTGTACTGTTCCTTCTCAAGTAATTTGTAGACTGCTCCTTTCGAATGACCTCAATCTTCAAATTGCCTCCTCTCCCTCTCTGGTGGCGGCATATGGCCCAAATACACTCAGGGAAAAACAGCTTTCAGTTTTCTCTGTAGAAGAAAATGTCTCACACAGCACAGGCAGGCTGTATGAATATGCCAGCAAACTGAAGGAACCAGTCTGATGAGTCCCAGGTTGCCTAGAGTGACCCTCTGTTCCCAGGCAGCCAAATGAGACATCAAATTCTCTTAACTAAATGAAGCATTAATTAGGAGTGTATTCTGATGATTCATTTAAAATGAGATGCTTTCTTCTAGTTCCCCCGGACTAACCTGATTCTCATGCCCTGAAACATCTCTGTGCTCGTGTGGAAGGGCAGCACTGTTGTGGCATTCACTCCAGGACAGTCTAGCAGCCCCAAGGTCAGGCTCTCCATAAAGGCAAAGGATGAGGCTTTGGAGGTGCAGTAGTCAATGGCCCCAGGGATGGCTGACAAGGCCAGGACAGAGTTCAGGCAAACAATGTGTCCATTCTGCAGCTCCAGCATCCTTGGTAGGAATGCTTTGGTGGTCTGAAGAACAACAGAGTTAAAAAAAAAAAAAAGTCTGCTCAGCAGAGATACGACAAAAACAATAGTTGCTGAAAAAAATAAGGTGACGCGGAGACAACAAGCCAAACTGCTGTTCATATGCTAGGAAAGGAGTGGGAGAGTACCTTGTTGCTTTGTCTGATTTGAAAGATTCTAAACAGGCAAAGTTTGTGTAGAAACAAAACAAAATCTTTCCTGGCACGTAAGTAAGCAGTGCACACATAAAGGCCAAGAACAGAATGCTTTGTATGTTTAAGAACTTCTTGTAGAGGATGAAGTCTTCAACAAAATGATGAAATCACAAGAAGCTCTTTTTTATTACTATTATCTAATTCAAAATGGAATGAGTTTCACACTAGCTTCTTTCCTTGAGCAATGTAGTCTCATGCTCCTCTGATGTGCCATACACATCACTGTACAGAAAACCATCCTCTGTGAGCTCAGGTTTTCTTAAAAGAAATCAAATGTTTTACTGGAAATCACAGAATGGGGATACAAGAGCATCAAATAGTGTGTCACTACTGGAAAAATTTAATTTTTTTTTAGATTTCTTTCCTCTGGCCTTTGCCTCTCACATTGTTTTTTCTGTCTCCTTTTCATGTGAGACTGATTTTACGAAACATCATTTAGAAAGACCTAGTAGCAGACAAGCATTTTACCGGCTGTAATCTGTCACTCTCATTCCCAATTCTGAATACATGTGATACAAGACCTTATCTTACCCAGAACTGTCCCAGGGTGTTTATGTGTTGTGATTTAAGCAGTGCATCATCATCGCTGTCCATCAGGCTCTTACCATGGACCACAGCAGCATTGTTCACCAGGATAGTGATATCACCCACCTGCAAAAAAAGCAAATGACTTGTTACAATTAGTATCTCTCCTCACGAATCAGCAGTCACCATTATATCTGAATATCTATTATTGCCTAAATACATTTATTATTTTCATAGCTTTTGACATTCTTGCCTATAGGCCTTGTAATCCTTCTGGATCACTTAAAACAGGTAGCTAGACTTTGTATAACATAATCTTGATGGTCACCCTTCTTCTTCCCCAATTTGCCAATGTTTTTTTTTCCCCATGAGTCGTTACTAAATTCTGCCCACAAACAGCGTTTCCACTGACACTAACCTTTTCCCGCACAGCTTTGGCTTGCCGATAGACCTCCTCTCGATTTCCTACATCACAAATGAAATAATGGCATTCTGTCCCCATCATCCTGATTTCCTCTGTGGTCTCCTTCAGGCATTTCTCAGTTCGACCCCACAGGATGATCTGCAGCAAGAAACTTTTGTTAGAGTCAAACTGCTTCTGCTTCAAATCTAAAATAATTAAAACATGCTTCTAACTTCAACGATCTGATGAACATCTTTGATGTCATTTCACTACCAGCCCTGTTGCATTGTTTCATTTAAGACTAACAATGATTTTCTACTACACGGGGATGGGACTTGAGGATCATGGTGGTAGCTGTATCCCACTGCTGGTACTCTGTTTACAGGTTCTTTACATGCAACACAATAGCTAACACAAAAAATCACATCTTTAGCCTAACATGACAAATATAGGAAACACTTGGCACATTTTCTGTACCATGATATTTCAAATCTATCCCTGCTTTTGCTATACACACAGAGAGAAAGATAAATTTATTCCAGAATCACAGACCTTCCTGTATATCTGGTGTGTTACCTACTTCTTGTTCTACCTTTGGAGATAGTATCGGCTCTACAGTAAAACATTTTTTCAGCATATGGTATGTAACTATTTGCAACGCTGTTTGCAGGCTGGTGTCCTAGGTGCATTTCAAACAAGAGGTTCTTCCTAATACAGACATTTAAAGTGAGACATTTCAAGCATGAATTTATTTTGCAATTAAAATATGCAAGATTTCACTTGCCACTCCCATTTAACACAGCAAAAATAATACTTCTTGTACAAAGAACAATTCTGAATGTCATAGAGCACAGATTTGCTATTTAATGAAGGCATAACCAGTGCAACCCTAGCTGTATTTCTATGCCATCACGGAGGTCAGAAATAGAAATAACTTGAAAGGTTACCAGGTTCATTAACTTTCATTGTGGGGCTTTATCCAGTATGAATTTTCCTAGTGAGACAACAATATTAGTCTCAAGTACGAGACGGCACTTCCACCACTGTCTTTCAAAACACTAATCTACTGCTAAACAGATTTAACCAAAATGTATTTTTTCCTAGTATATGACCTTATTTTCTATTTCTTTTAAGGCTACTGGAAGGAATATAATTTCATCTTTCTGTGACCTAAGACGTCTATATATGAATCAATCTATTCTTTTTGCTCTTCAAGCTAAGTCTTCTCAGCATTCATCATGTTATAAATGGTGAGACACTTCTCATTCTGCAAAAAATAAATTACTGAATGGAGTAAGTTACTGAAATCAGCTGACTGCTCTGTCAGTAAAACAGCAAGATCCAAAAGAGAAAGACGAAAAGGTTGCTATTGATAATGCAGAATTACTATAGAGTACTAAAAAAATAAACGAGGACATTCACATAGTCAAATGCAGGTTTACTCTGATCAGGAGACTGGGAAAATGGGCTTTGAAAATCGAAACAGCTTTGCTGTTCTCAGAATGGTGCTATGTCCAAACAGTGGCCTTATGACCTGTGATCCGGGATTACAGTTGCTTCCCATACCACTGTGTATTGAGTATGAATCTGACCGGCAGATTGATTTTTTAATGGTTAAAAATAAGCACACTTGAACTTTCAAGATGTAATAATCTTTGAGTTTTCCAAAAGTTGAAAGAACAGGGGAAAAAAAAATTAAATTATATCACTCAATTAACTTAGTAACAGCAAGGTAAACATAAAAATTTAGAACCTGCGGTATTCCCTCCCCACAACAAATCTCTTGCAGACAGCTTTAGCATGCTTATTTTTAAGGACTAGTTAAGCTTATCTCATAACGGGCACTAAAACTAATCTCTGGCAGGGTCAAAGAGCTCTTCCAGTGCGACTAAAGCAAGGCTAAAATGCAGAAGTATCTGGGTCTTCAACCATTTCCTAAATGAGTTAAATTTACAATTAATCCCCTTATAAATCATTGGCACATCACACAAGACTGACAGACTTATATTCTCAAAATCACCAAAGGACTAACGAGTTGGTTAACCAGAAACTTCAGAGCATGTATAAAATATGCCAGAGCCACTTCGTGGGACATCTTATCTCAGGGGAAATAATTTTCAAGGAAAAAGCTGTGACCAGACTTAAAAACTGTAAGAAAGCATATGGCTAAAAATGTGGCTTGCGTATTGGCCTGTCTTTGAAAGTCTCAGCGTATCACCCTTGGCCATCAGGCTTTGGCATCTACACACAGCTTGTAAAACTGATGGCTATTTACTCGCTTCTGAACTCAAGAGCTAGACTGGGTGGTATCTCTTATGCCTACTCTGCAGACTCGAAGGGAAATCAAGAACATGTGAGAAATTTCACAAGCTTTGAGGAAATATCTACAAAATATTGTTCAACTGTAAGCATACACACTTATTTGCTCTCTCTTTCACAACCTACATCTCTGTGGAAAGGGAAGAAGAAAACATTACCAAATGTCAGCTGTAAGCATCAAGTTTGATGCCCGCAGAGTTTGCATCAGTGTGAACTTCAACCTCTTAGTAGGATTGGCTCAGTCAAATGCAGACATGAAAAAAATAACTGACAAGTTGAAGAGTGATGGAAAGTAGGAAAGGAAGAGGAGAGAAAGAGAAATAAGGTGTCAGTAAGGCAAGGAACTGACCTCACATACCTAGCACTCTAGGGTTTCACACAGTTATTGCAAAATAAAAAGTAGATCGATCACTCTTCACTTTAATCTGTTTCAAACATCCATACAGCCTCCTATTCCCAAGAGTTGCCACTGATGCATTGAATGTCAGGAAATATACATGGAAGAATAGTTAAGCAAAGGACGACCTGTCAAAGGAACATCTGTCTGTGATGCAACTCTTGGACATAAGATTTTTTACGCCCCAACAGTTACTTTGGGACCCTTAATATCCTACAGGCAAGTCTTGCAAGGTGACCCCATTAAAATCTGGGCCATCTGGGGAAGACAGAATTTTCTGGTTATCCTGCTGACAGCATTAACTTCAGTACTGGTTTTTTTCCATGGGAAGTTTTCGTGTCCTTGATACTGTTCACACTCAGGTGAAGGCTTCAGCCTGCGTAAGAGAAAAGCAGTAAATAAAAGACCATTCTTTCACGAGAGGTGAAAGTTCCCTAACGACACAGTGGGAAGTGAGGTTTCCTGCCGTCATTTCTGCTACTTTTTGCAGATGGATAAAACTGAAAACTCAATACAACATGCTTTTGGTTCAAATTCAAGCTGGACTGCTCCTACACGATCATATGAGACTTTCCATTTCTCTCTTACATCGGGCCAAATTAAATTGGCACTGGCTTCCCTCTGGCCTCCTAGGATATCAGATCTTACAGAGAGACAAGACTTTTAGTTACTGCATTAGCCACATAGTTGAGACTTCTGTTGCTTCTGAGCTCTGTCTTTACAGAGGGCTTTGGCTTGGTGTTTCTGTGTAGGCAATACTTTTCTGTTCTTTTCTTGCTTGCAGCAGTTTCATCAATGTTTTCTTAGGTTCTTCCTCTACTATTGCCTCCCGAGATTTCTACAAACCTACTCGTCGGTCTTCTGCTTCCCTGAACTCACCTCCTTCTGCAGAATCTGCAAATTTGACAATTCACTGCTTGGCACTCATAAGGTTGTGTTATTTGTAACATTCTCACTAAACCATTCAGCTAGACAGCTTAAAAGTCAGGGATAATCATGCATGTTCTCAATGCTCCTGAACAAAATCTTTTGCTCACTGTTGAACCAATGAATGACTGTAGGCCTGGGCCAGTGTTCTTCCTTCTAGTAGCTGGCAT
>VZTL01029749.1:1548-21798 GCA_013400535.1 Scopus umbretta
AATTTAATTTGGGAGTTCACCGCCATTCAATGCTTTATGTAACACAAGTATAAATGGTTTCATATACAATTAGAAAATCTCTTTCATGGAAAAAATATCTGTAAAGAGCTATTAAACACATCCAGACAAATGAAACCTCTGTCTTAGGTAAATTGATCACTGGAAGCTGAGAGCAAATATTTTTGGAAATATTATTCTGCACTTAGCTTATTCTTACTCTCTTTTCATAAGCACCTGCTGCTAACTGCCTGAAGATTATATTGACTTCAGGTTGCTTTCAATATGGTTCTTCTAATACTCAGTGGGAATAAAGTTCTTTAATACAAGAAATAAATTTTCAGGGTACCTATCATCACTGCCTGGATAGTCTGTATATATTTCAGAACCTCTCTGGCAAACGTGAACGTCTGATGTTACTTTGGAAAACAAAATGCTATCTGTTTGTCTGTGTGTGTCAATAATGAAACAGGAGTGACAACTTTTTGTGTGAAGAAAAGGTTCCCTTCTTTTTTCTTGCTTGTTCTTAGCTAAATGACTACTTTCCTTTATGAATCAAAGCAATCACAGATATCTCTTGTGAAAGTATGCTGCTAAATGCATGAAGTTATTGGATATTGTGATGGAAAATTCTCCCTTTTAGAAGCCACATGTACTTGTGTCTACCAAAACTAAAAGAACAAAATCTTTCAGTGGAGACTTTTGTTGATAATTATAGAGAAATTACACATGCCAAGTTCAGTGGGCAGTTCACTGACACTGAAAAAATGTCCTTTTTCCTCAGGTTACAGCTGGTACAGTGTGAAGTTCAGAAAAAACCCTCTTGAATGCACCATGCTGTGCCAATTATCATAGCTCTTCTAAAGCTGTTGCAAGTGATATAATTAGCAGAACTAGCAAGGGCATTGTCTATGAGGTCAGTTTAACCATGTTGTGGCTGTTATAATTACCACCATACTTCTCCAAAAATTAAACTCCTTATACTGTTTTCTGCCTCCATATCCAGACATCTTCTTTCTACTTTCCAAACCTGCAAATATGAGCTCTCTAGTGTGTAAGTGTCCCATTTGCCTATCTGTAAAGGTGAAATCAAAAGACCTTCTACTTACTATCTTTTCCTTCTTTGTACTGAATTTTTAAGCTACTAGCAGGGAATTTTAGTTAGTAGGAATAATGGCTACAGAGAAAGAGGAAAATGGCCCCATCATTAGAGCTAAAACTTTTTAAAAAGAGTGGGTATTATCTCCTGGGTTGAGGAACACTGTAACCCATCCTGTTCAGAAAAGTGACAACATGTCTCTGAAAACCAATGAAGTTGGCTGTTCTCATTACTTCATTGGGAAGGCTATTCTGCCATCTCACTTGGTTTAAGGTACAGGAAAGCCTTCTAATTTTCAACCTTGTTTTATTCAAATAATAATAATTTCTGTTTGAAATAAGAAGCAACTGGACCACCGCAGAGGGCAGAGAGGCAGTGCCAACAATTTCACTGAAGAGGCAGACTTTTATGCCAATGGGTTACTATAAAATCTTGTATACATGGCTTCTCTGTTTTCTTTCTGGTTTTATATTTTTTTTCTTATTTTGGCCAAAGTTCTTTTTTTTTTTTTGTATTATTTTTCTTTTACCATTTATTGGAAAGCCAGGAATAAGCTATTACATTATGACCTTTCTGTAGCATTTTCCATGGGGACATTAATGGTAGGTTATTTATCATTTTGCTGGGAAGGAATAGATTTCCTGTCTCTTCTCTTGGGGAAACCTTGCTTTCACTTGTTTCATTGACTAAATGTGCTCATTATTTAGTCTCAAGTGTATGCCTGGGGTGTAGCCTTATAGTGATTAAGTTTTCCTGGCAAATCAACACTATGGCAAATGTTTATTGTACTTAAATATGTCTCACAGTTCATTTATTTTTCCGTCCTCTCTTGATTAACTTCAGGCTTGCTTTTTCCTTTGTTTGTTTGTTCCTATATCCACTGGTGACATCTCAGCTGTAGCCTTCACGATTAACTGTCATTGTTGTGGTTTTATTATCATAAGCACTCAGGACAGAGAAACCCTTTAATGAATAATTTCCTAAGGGTAACTTTCACATGTTACTTGTCTTTCTATCATGAGCTTTTCAGGTTTTACAATGAAGATAGTTATTTAAAATCTTGCACAGTGTGAAAAAAACCTTTCACCCTCTTCTCATATTCTTATCACATATACGTTCACGCACAATATTCAGAGAGTATTATTCTAGCAGTCAGATCCACTGTTCCCAAGTACGTAGCTATTTAATTCATGTGCAAAACTCTTTTAAAAACCTGGGCTTCATCCCTTACCTTGAGCCAACCTACATTTTTAGTCATATAAATTACTGGTTTGATTTAACGATGCAATTATTTTTAATAATTTAATGAATAATGTAATAATTATCCATCTTGCGGTATGGTAGCATGCCTTCTAAGTTCCCAGTTATCTTCCTGGTTAGGGATTAATTGTGGCCAATAGTGGATTAGCTATAAAGATCTCTGCTGGAAGTGACTTTATAAAGACAAATCTTGATTTAACTTCCCAGCTCTTTTTCAAGTGCTTTCCACCTCAGGTTGACATTCAGTACTCATCTTTTTAAATTAGAGCCAAAATGACCAGTCTCTCCTGCCTGTCAGCACAACTCAGCCAAACAGCATGTAGGCTCCCAGATGAACAGTGCAAGCTTTCCATGACATAAGTATATGGTAATGATTGTAATGATAAACAACAGGTCCTGGAAATGAGCTTGCATATGAAACCCATAATTATCTGTGCTATTTAATTTTTAGCTCCCTCTCTCACTGTATTTTGGACCACTCCACTTACTTCACTACAGGATGAATCTGCTACAGATGGGACAAGCCTGCAAGGCTCATGGATACCAGCTCATGCATTCCACTTGGCCTTGAGGCCAGAAATCAGCCCCCAGAACTCTCCTGTTCAGCATTATAGGTAAAGCACAGTTGACTGTAGGTACATGCAATAATATTTTCAAGGATTCTTAAAGAGTAACAAAAAAAATAAACAGCATTAGAAGGCAACACAGTAAAAAGAATGTAGAGAAAATAGTTTTTCTTTTTTTTTTTTAAATTAAAACTCAAGCTACAGATTCTTTATTGTTGCATAAAATGTGAAGAGGTTTTGAAAGACTGAAGCTGTAAGAACCATAGTAAGCTACTAAATATTGTTACAGGAACACAGAACAGAAATGTTCTATTCTCCCTTTTCCCCATGAAAAGAATAGAGAAACTAATTTGAAGTGGAAATTTTAAAACTAATAAGTATACAACTAAACAGTGGAATTAATTGTTGCAGCATGGCACTCTGTTCAATAGTTATTGCTAATTGTGATAGAAAAATGGGCAACCATGTGTAGGAAAAAAAATTCTTGCAAAAGTTTATTTTTTATTGTTCAGTGGTTAATTCATGAAAATTTTTGATTTGGGGCAACATATTCTTGGGTTTTATATTTTCAAAATACTGAGATTGTTTAGAAAAGAAGACACTGGTCAGGATCAAATCTAAGATTAAAATTTTTATTGCTGGAACTAAAGCCTTCCCTAAGAGTGTAGAAAGAGTAAGAAACACTTTCATGCATAACCTGCCTTTTTACTAGCAAAGTTTAGGATATATTTTTTTTTCCTAGAAGGGTAAACTTCATTGTTTCTTTGTTTTCCTGTAACAATTGCAGCTTTCTTCTAAAAAAAAGCAGTGGATTCTGACCAATATTGGATTTGGATACAGAGATAAACTCAGGCCCAATCTGAACGTAAAGGGCAGGAAATGAAGTTGTGTAACCCTGATAGGGCAGTCATGCTGGAGAAGCAAGATATGTCCCTCCCCAGCCCTGTAAATTATAACTGACATGTCAGGAAGGAATAATGATCAGTCTCATCCTAGATGGCAATTTCTGTATTTTCAGTTACAGTTAGTAGACAAAAATATTTCAAAGGATTAAATATAAGCATGGATACCATCTGGATCTCCATCAGCTGAAGCTGACCTGAGCTGACACTACCATCATATGAAGACATCCCGCCTCTGTGCTGGCCCCTTCTCTATACTGGTCCTAATAGTTACATCCATGTGCTAAAGTGAATCAGGGCTTGATCCTGGCAAAATTAACCCAGAGAGAAAAAGTGTTTGCTTTTGAGCCCAGGTCAAGTCCATGATCATTTTGCCTCCTATAAGAGTCAAGGCAGAACTAGCATTTTTCCACTGGGAGAGATACCAAGTTAACCTGACTGTGAAACCACAGCTTAAGTAGCAGAAGGTTATATTGGTCATCGAGCCTTGAAATTGATTGAAATGTGAAGTGGAAATATCTATATATAGTCACAGTACAAAGTCTTAATATTACTATCTTATGAGGGATCTCATGCTTTCCTCTGGACAAAAAATATAGAAGATTGTTGCCCTTTTTAAAGACTATAGGTTGTTTGGCATCTCTCAAGCAATTTGTGCTTGGAATATGGGATTCTCAAATTCTATTGCATAACTAATTCCCCAGATTTCTGTGGTTTTGGGGTAGAGTGAGACAGTGTGGCTAACATGAAAGGTAATCTTCATAGAAGCTTCTGAACACAGGGTGTGCTCTGATCAGGTAAGTCTAGACAAACTGATGCAAATTTACAGCCAAGAAACCTAATCTATCTAATTTCAGTTGTACTGCATAGAAAACTTGGTTAATCCAGAGCTGGTTTTTTATAATTATTCTAGGATATAAAACTTTCACCAAATAGGTTACAAATATGTTTAGTGTAAAATTGTTAATACTAGCATGAGGTTCTCTTTCTTGTGGAACTCAGCACTTCATTCAGTATAAATCCAGGTACTCACCAAAGAGCTAAACATAGTACAGTCACTAATCAGAGAAAAAAAAATGTTACTCATGGATAAACCAACTTCATAACTTACAGGTGGAATATGCTAATCCATCCTCATCAATGGCTGAAATCTAATATAGGTTTTCTCCAGTATTTCTTAATCATTATTTGCCATTCTAAAACAAGAAATATATTTAACAAACAGTAGGATTTTTTGAACATGCTTCCAGTATATACATTAAAGGACCTCCATAGTGATTTATGATGAGCAGCATCAAGTGGGGAATAAATGGATGTTCAAGCAATCACATAATCATAGTAATAATTAGGAGGAAGGTTTGCAATATAAAGTAGTTTTAGTAGAAAAGACCTTTTTCCAGAGTTGTTCTATTTTACAAATTTGTTTTGCATAAATCTGAATGGTGATGAAAATGTTTGAAATCTCTTTTGCCCATTGAAGACACTAATTTCTGAGATGTTTTCATTTCGAAAAGATTTACAATACCCTGTAATTTCTATACATTGTTGTCTCCTCCAGCCTTGTTACTTACCAATATTCCTAAAGAAAATTTGCCACCTTCTGCATAAAACACTACAGGAATTTACAATCTAATGAAAAAGGCTTACAGAGTAAAGCGTATGCCATTGTTTTTCTCTTTAAGTTATGAACAGAGTACTTAGCAAAGGGTGAAGTCCCCCAGGGCTCAGTATTGGGGCCAGTCTTGTTTAATGTCTTTATCAATGATCTGGATGAGGGGATTGAGTGCACCCTCAGTAAGTTTGCAGATGACNCTCCCAAGTAACTAGTGATAGGATGAGAGGAAATGGCCTCAAGTTGTGCCAGGGGAGGTTTAGATTGGATATTAGGAAAAATTTCTTTACTGAAAGAGTGGTCAAACATTGGAACAGGCTGCCATGTCACCAACCCTGGAAGTGTTCAAAAAATGGGTAGATGTGGCACTTCGAGACATGGTTTAGTAGGCATGGTGGTGTTGGGTTGATGGTTGGACTAGATGATCTTAGAGGTATTTTCCGACCTTAATGATTCTATGATTCTAAGTCCAGTAATGGATTTAGGAGCCCACACAGCAGCATTTGAATCTCCTTGCTTTTAAAACTTGGAGGCAGAATGTAATCTGAAACCCAGACAGTTAGGCTTCCCCTACAATAAGTTTATATTAAATGGTCACTTCACAAAAAGCAAAACTAAACCTGAAGGAAGAGTGTTGAATCCAGGATTTCCTCCTTTCGAGGGACTAAGCTAAGCAACAAGCTACAGAGAATGTCTTCCTTTGGACTTCCCCTTTCCGAGCCTGGCAAGTCTTGTATTAACTACCAAAGATGAAAGACAGGAAGGAGATGAAAACTGTGATCTATTTTACCCTTCAGTCGTCATTACCTATTTAATTTGGGAATCAAGTATTCTTCAGGGATACACGGGACTTACATCTTTCAGTCCAGGGAGAGCACTGAACCCTGGTATCCAAGTTCCTAAACAAATGCTCTTTCTCATATATAATGAGGTAAAGGTGGCTAGCATTTAGCTACTAGCATATTAAAAATAATCTGCCTGTATGACAGCCTGCAGAAAAAAAAATCAGCCCCTGATGCATATAGGTGTAAAGCGTTCAGCTGTCAGATGGAGTTTTGCTTGATTATGTTACAGTTTAATGTGATTACTTTTGTCCTTAACATGCAGTTAAAGAGATGATGACTGTAGACCATGTTTTTGAACAGATTATTTTGCCATTCAGCTTTAAAAAATGTAGAGATTACTCAAACATCATAAGCCTATTATTTTTTGAACAGTTTCAAAAACAGCCAGGAATATGTTGGTCTGAGAAAAGCAACAAAAATTCAACCTTTTTATAACAGGTTTATTTTGTATCAGATTTGACTTGATTGAAGGTCAAATACTTTCCTTAAGAATAAGAGGTTATTTTTGAAAAGGCAAAAACCATAGACTGTGTTAGTACCTTCATATATATACAATATATTGTAACTGTCTATTGTTCACAGGAATGAAGAAAGAGAGAAACATTTTGGTCACACCTGACAAATACATATTTGCTAGTTTACTTGACAGACTTTGCAGAGTCCAAGAGGGAAATTAAATTCAATGTCATGCACTGAACAGGAGGTAACAAAGAATGTGGGAAATGGCCCTTGTCTTCTTCTCCAGAAAATGTTTAAATGTCAAGAGCAACTTCTTCCATGTTAAATGATTTTAAGTAGAATGAGGAAAAATGGTGTAGAAGATATTTCCTTAATTCTGAATTTCCTGGTCCTAGAGTGTTAAGGATAGATGGAGGTGGAGGAGGAGTGGATGGGACTCTGCCTTTTGTTCAATCTCTCTGCACCCCCACACCGAGGAATATTCCAAGTTGTAAGACAGGAGAGAAAGCTCTGTAACCAACAGCCTGAAAGAAACAAACATTTGATAAGAGGCAGAATAGGGGACAGAGGAAACATATGCTGGAGAAGTTGGATTTTTAGTTGTTTTCTGTGTGAACGCAGGTTTTTAGAACATCATCTGGTAAATAGATTTGCAACCTACTGGTTAGCACAAAACCTAGTTTGAAGGGAATGTCAGTTACTTTAATCCAGTTTCAGCAAAGCATGCCCTTTTCTTCTCCCCTCCCTGGATTAACATCCAGGTATGAGGTAGTCTGAGCCAAATGTCTTCGTTAACTTATTTTACCATTGTATTTCTTTGTGTAGATTAGATTGTGAATAGGAGCATCTGCTCTGGGGACAGGTGTGAGTATATGATTTGGGTAGGGTAAAATATTACAGACTTTTAAGCTTGTAACATGAGTGATTCACACCATCAATAACTGTTGAATATGCATTATTTTCTCATACTATTGACATGGTTCAGACTGCAAATATAACATGAAGAAAACAAACTGAAATACAACTAAAGAACTGGGAACCAGTGTTTGCACAGAAACAGATCCAAAAAACATAGCTGAAGGTGGTTCCTAGTGACATCCATAAAGTTTGGTTTAGATCTTTTGTGTTTTGCACCACCTGAATGTGAGGCATGCTGACTTACTGCAATATTTAAACACCAAAAAAGTACCTCGGCTTTGTCTGCATTTTCATGTGCTAGGCAAAAAAAAATTGCAGTTCATGATAGCAAAACATGGAATCAAAATAATTGCTTTTGAAGGTAGAGTGACATTACTTTTTGCTACTTCTTGTATTACACTATCATCTTTTCAGTAGCATGAACTATGTAGGCACAGGAGAAGAGAATCTGCAAGCCAGGTTGACCTTCACAGAAAAAGGTGTTATGTCCTAATACAAAATGAGTTTTACATTCTCTGCACAGAGAACTGAAGAATATCCCATGTTGCAAGTCCCTTTTCAAAGGCATTTACAGACATCAATATAATAAACTTATGTGAAATAGCTCTTTAAAATTAAAAATAACTATATGAAAGGCAATGACAGCTTTCTTTTCTTGATTAAATGTGATTGATGGAATGCACAAAGTAGTGTTTAGATGTTGAAATAAACATTACAAAAAATGATCTAGCTCTGAAAAAGGAGCAAAGAATCAGTAAAATTATGTAAATGCAGTGGTTGATATCAACAACAGAGTCTAAAGAAGGATTTAGCTTCTCAGGTATGTTATCTACTCCATCTGGAAGTATCTAGTGCAGCAGGTGAAACACTCTTCAGAACTTGAAATTACTTATTAAGAAGATGAACAATTGGGTTTCCAAATCATCGGTGCATCAAATAACCTACCAAACATTGTACAAAACTATCACCAAAGGTCACAATTGTCTAAAATTTATCCAGTCATGCCAGATGAAATAAGGGTCCACTGATTCTGCTGTATGTGGGATCATTGACCAGTGGCTGGGACTGAAAACTTATTTTAATTTAGTGCATGAAAATGAGAAATTCCCAGCTGCAGAAGTGCTCTCCTGAATGTATAGGTATGAAGAAAATCTTACATACCCACTCTTTCTCAGACTAGTATTAGGTGACATTCCAGATGACAGCAAACCCTCAGAGAGAAGCAAAACTCATCCATCTTAATTGCTGATGAGCTACCTCTACTTTTCCAATCTGTGTTGCAGAAGATATTTATTCCTGTGTGCCAAGTGATAGTGAATTTAGAGGACAGCTTGGCCCCATTGCTTAATTGTGTCTGCCAGCCTGATAAAAAGGCAACAAGAGTATTTTGGGGGTAAATCAATCTTTGTATTTTATACTGTTTTGAATGCAGACCAAATAATTGTTGGAGTGAATGGTTTGGATCCTTTGTCCTTTTCCAGGAAAAAAGGTCTCTAGACTTTCCAGATCGTGGCTTGTCTTCAGAGTTTATGATCATATTTCCATCTGCGCTCCCATCCTCACAGCCCTTTAGAAACCTCTGTATTTTAACTCTGATAGCAAACTTGTGTTCAAGACCATTTGCAATGCACACATAGTTTTTAGAATAACTTTATATTTTACAAGAAATATTTCTGAAAGAGGAAAAGTATTATCCTAGTGTTGACAATATGTCTCCAAATTTTCACCACAGGCTCCAGTCTTAGCAATGCTACAGTAAAGCTACTGTTTAAAACAATTTTCCCATCAGCATATGTATCAGAACACTTTGAAAATATAGACAGCCATACCTTAGGAAGAATGCACTTCTGGAAAAGAATTAAAAAATTATTTTGAGACTATACCTTCCAACTTTCCCTTACCAGTTGAGCTGTACAGTTTGCAAGCCTGATACATGATGATATTAAAACAATGTCATATTAAGTAGATTATATAGCTGTAACATGTACAACAAATACTCTTGGAAATCATAGAATCATTTAGGTTGGCAAAGACCCTTAAGATCACTGAGTCCAACCATTAACTATTATGGATCAACAGATTCCAACTGCAGTCCTTTGTTACTATCCAGGACCAATGACCATGGACTACTGCCTGAAGTTACCCAGTAGCCATCATGCAGGTGGATGTGCAGACAAGCCTGTCTGGCTGAGAGCGGTAGTCCTGCAACGTGTGTTCAAATTTCTCTCTCCAGTGAGTTGCCCTTATTCTGTCTGAACAATAGGATCAGTTAACCTGAACCACTCCTGACACTTACATGTTGCTCTTGCTCATGCTGGCAAGGTGTCTAGACACCTAGTTGGGTGATGAATATTTTGTGATTTGGGATGTCACAGGTGAGTGAAAGTTTTGAATAGCATTGAATAACATAACCAAAATTGGTAAATGTTTACTGCTAGCCTGGATTTTTAGGAGTATTTCATCTCAGGACCTTCTTGCTCATAAATCTTCCTAATATTTGATCACTCACTCTCCTTTAATTCTTGATATTTGGTGAAGTAATCTCTGCTTGGGACTCACCCTGCACACAAGTACTTATTTCAGGGAAAACAGACAGTGAAGGCTCACAGAAGACACTGCTGCTTTTCTCCCCTAGAACTGGATATCCAGAAAGGGGAAAGTTTAGCTAAAACATTTCCTGCTCTCTTCTTACTTTTCCAAAGAGCAGAATTCCACAAGACAAAGTCTCTTAATGAAAATCTTTATTCATACAGGCCAATGGTTACTCACTGCAATCTGTTCTAACAATGGGTCTGTCAACAACTAAATTAATGGAAGAACTGGTCATGTTTTGCTTTGTTTTTCAACAGGTCGTGTGCTAGTATATTATATTGATGTCGTGCATATTCCTATTTCATTAAATAGCTAGTGAACAATTAAAAGTTTTATTATTGAATACATAGATAATGGTAATAGTTAACCACTTTCTCCCCAATTATCTTTCCTTCTAAATATTTTCTCAAAGATTACGTAACTCTCTACTCTCTTGTTGTACAAGAAAGCATGGTCTCCTTGTGCAAGACTTAATGGGTGAGTTTTATCTAGTTAAATCTACATGCCCATAATAATACTTATATGTGGATAAGCCACTTGAGTTTCCTTTTACAGTTAATAGAATCCTCATCACTGAGGTTAAGAGAGAAGTTCATTTGGGCCTATAGTAGGCATCAAAAATAAATCAGATGAGTTATTGCCTAAAATCGCCCATAAATGGAGTATGGGTTAACTTGCTTAGCTGTTGAGGCCTATACTGTAAGCATCTAAATTTGACTCTGTAATTTTTGTCTTACACTATATTTTCATTTATGGAATAGACCCTGAATTTGCCTAAAAGGAGTTAGTTATACACTGACTGTTTTGTAGCTGTATCACTGCACTCTAAGTGAATATCAACACAGATTAAAGTACTGGAGATTAAACTGACAGAGTTTAGAGTTAATGAGGAGGGAAGAGCAAGTACCTGAAGATGAAGTCTAGTGCTTTTGGAGAACATAATATTGAATGCTGTTACTCCTGAAAGGTTTTGCATATAGGTAGGTAATGCAGAAAGAGATCAAGAGCAGAAAAACTTAAGATTAAAAGTACATGGGCTCATCTGATCTAGCAAACAGGGAAGTCTAGTATAAGATGAAAGCCTTATCGAGAAATCAAGAAAATGTGGGCAAAAGTATTGTAAGTAACTTAGGTTGGTGATTAAAAGGTTTCCAACTATTGGAACAGAATATACCAAAAATAACATTCCAACAAGAGTGGGGGAGGGCAGAAAAATAAAAACTTTTAATCATGACTGAGTATAAACCATGAGTAAGCATAGTACATGATGCCAGTGGTACCAAGCCACCAGACTCAGTGACCCAGGACTTCCTCCCAGCTCTGTGATCCTAAGACACCTGAGTGTCCTGGGCCTGACTCCTCTCCTCGCTTTCTTCCCTGCCTCCATCTTCCCAGAGAAAGACTTGGGGTTTTATCCAAACCAAGCTACCAGTTGTAGCACACACAGTATTTCCATAAGCAGAATGACAAAGTTGTAGAAGAAACAATTTCATTAAAACAGAACTTGAATTTGTATTTGTTTTCATAATAGTACCAAGAGAAGAAGAAAAGAGAAGAGCATTTAAATCTTTCTCTTTCTTTAATGAGAAACCTTACTTAAGTGATTTTTTTGTATTTCAAGTCAGGGGGAATTGATGAATACCTGATATACTGCAGAAAATGGAATTTTCTGCTGAGCAAAACAATGAACCATGTGTAACAGGATCTGGCAGTTGGAGGGAGGAGCTAAGAGATAAGGAGGTATTTACTCTATCAATTAGCTATGAAAAGAACTGGTGGTTATAACCTTGAAGGAGAACTGAGAAACAGGAAAAAAAGGGACCATCCTGCCCCAGAAGACACTGAAAAACTGGACAATTGCCAAAGCACAGTAACTGGGGGAAAGGTAAAAGTAACAGGGGGAGATCAAGACCACTAACTCAATTTAAAACTGAAAGGACTTGCCCTCCCCACACCTGTAAGGAGCATGCATGCTAATTTACATAGCAAGTGAGGCTAATTTAAATATAGCTAACCAATGGCAGATTGGATGGTAATTACTGACCAAAGAACATAAATTTAGGCAGGTCTTTGCTAATCATCTAATGGGGTAAATATATTGTGGTTTCTGTGTGTGGTTTGCTAGCTTTGTGGAATTGCCACCTAGCACCCATCTCTGTGCAGAAATGAATTAAATAAAATACTGCTACTTTGTGTGTACATTGGCATATTCCACACTGGGTGAATGACCCCATTTTGTGGATAACATACCAAATCATTAAAAAAAAGTATGATGCCTCATTTTTTGGAAGTGGAGTGGCAATAACCTGCATTTGCTGCCCTCCCTTTAAACTGAGTGTGTTTTAATACAAAAATAATAAAAAGAACCCTCTCATATTTATTTCCTAAGATAAACCATTTCATTAATCACTGAAGCTGACAGTTAGACATAATTGGCTATGCTGATTAATGAAATGGTTTATCTAAGGGAATAGATATGAGAGGCTTTATAATGGCTTTACTTGGAATCTAGGAAAAAGTCAGATGAAACCAGGATAGAGCAAAACTAAGTTAAATGTACCAGTGATTTTTCTGCACGATTTCAGTAGTCCCCCTTAGCCCTACTTTTTGTTTGGTTGGGTTTTTTTTACTAGTATTCTGCAACAAAATTGAAGACAAGTGAAAATATCAGTATCAAGTTATTTCAAATTATTACGTTCAGATGTGGCTGTTGAATTAGAGATAGAAAATTGTCATATGAGACTGTCTTTTTAATTAATTTTATCAGTGTTTGCAAAAACAGGAGTGTGTTTAAGTTTTCCAGAATGTATAGGCCTTTCAAAAGTTCTTTCCTCAGCATTTCTACTGCTTCAGATCAGGGAATTTGTTTAAAAAAAAAAAAAAAAAGGAAACAGAATTCTCCCCTTTGTTTCAGAGACACCACTTCCCTGGATATCCTGCAGAAACAGAATGTGTTGAGACATCAAAAATGTACAAATACAGACAAAGCTTAAAATAGGAAAACCATGGAAAGCAGATTATATTTTTCATTTAACAAAATTGTCTATCTTGAATCCCTGTTTCCTGAGGCCTCGTAGCAATGTGTTGCCATGAGAGAGTTATTCAGTTTGGAAGCATAAACAATAGTTACGAAAATTAAATGTTGGGTGGCACAGGACATTTTCTATAAATGACTTTGAAGCCAATGGAAGTGAAAGAAAAATCATGTGCTATGTATGTAAAAAGTATTTCTGAAATTGTTCAGGGGATTGGATAGTTCCTTTTCTTTAGTTTGTACAATTTCTTTGTTCTACATGTAGCTTTGAACATAATAGGTATATGCAATCCTTATCTAGGATAGCAATTAAAACATCTCTCCTCAACACATAATTATATCTCTGGAGACAATTATGAATTCCATACTTACATTTTTAACCTTGAATATAATCTCCTGGTTCATGAGTCTAGGTTTGCATAAACTTCAAGCTGAAATCACTTTATCCTTGGAAGTGAGTAGCAGGAGTGATATTGGCTGAATAAAATGCCCATAACATATAAGATAAAGTGATCAAAGGAAAAACACTAGTACAAAATACAAAATTGCTCTTCTATTTCTTGAGAATTTTGTGACCTAAGCCACAAAAAATCATAGAATCATAGAATCATTAAGGTTGGAAAAGACCTCTAATATCATCTCATCCAACCATCAGCCCAACACCACCAAGCAGTTATGATATTGTGCTTCTTTTGCACAAAGTTGACATATGTGAGAGAAATCGTTAAAGGGATTGAACGTATCAGAGGACTTATGTTTTATTGATTCCAGTTCACTGTATATAATCCACTGCAGTCTGAAATAGCAGCTTGGACTTCTAAAGTGCAGGGGTCAGAGTATTTAAGAACTGTATCCTAGCACAGAAACAACTTTCACAAGGACTTCTAATGAAGAAAATGTTCTATAGTTTTTTAATGTGATTATCTATTGACCATAGAGATAATTTTGTACATAGGTTGAGCAGATTTTGCTTCTCCATTTTTGAAAAGATTGAAAGTAGGCAGCAGATAATCATCTGAAAGACTGCTGTTGTTAACTTTACAAAGTGTGATAATAGGGAGAAGGAAAAAAAAAAAAATTAGAGGTAAAACTGAAAACCAGAAATTAGACAAAACAGGACTCTCAAAAGTGGTCATGGAACCATAATAACTTTCTCTGAGACCAGAACATGCTCCTCATCTTGGCAGCTTCCCTTTCCACACTAACTCCTTGGCTCAGCAGGCTGAGCTTTTTCACCTTACTTTCTCACCTTGCTCCTTCTGGCTTATCCAAACCATTGCAGTAAGCAATGCTACCTGGGTAAACATTCCCGTACTGAACTAAGTGCTCTGAGAAGCCAGAACAGAGAGCACACAGAAGATGTCAGAAAAGGCAGAGGTTATGGATGGCCAGAAACAATGTGAATGTGGGGCTCAAATGTTATTTACTTTAATAGCAAAGATTACTGTATGCTTTAACAACAAATTACACCTTGCATGTTAAACTACGTTTAAAAGAGTTAACAAGATGCTACACATTGGCAAGTGGGAAGTATTTGTAATTTTTTCCAGGCTTTTAAAATGTGTTTCAAAAAGTCCTTTAAAAATCCTGTTCAGAGAAATATGGTAACCTCCAGCTGAGATATAATATAGTAATTAACATATATTATAACATAATATGGTGACATATATATTAAAAATTAGTTATAGGGAAGAAAGTGAAGACTAGGGATAAATAGCTAATTCTCCAGAAAGAATTTTTTTTATCTGAGATGCCTTAGGATTAGTACAATAAATATAATAGAATCTGTCTTAAATTTATCTAGAGGCATACACTCAAAGGTATTTGAAATTCTCTTGAGTTCATGTTACAACTGCATTCATGAAATAAGCACTGTTTTTCAAATACTCTTGCGTTATGAATGGATCACTGAAGGTTTGTGTGAATTTCCTTTAGATTCAAACACTTTAAGGTTGTTATTTCCACCGCATTTCAAGGTCAAGTGTTATGTGGCCTATCTCCACAAAACAAGAAGTCATATATCAAATGTCATATAACATATGGTTTATATCTCTTTAAACTCTAAAGAATGTCAGCAGAGTCAAAATCACTTTATCTTTAAAAACATGATTTAATTCTACTGGACATGATTTCTTGGTGGAAACAAGAAATCACACTAGAGATTTATAGTTTTTCCCTTTCTGTTTTGAGGCATGGCTTCGGCAGTGATAACTTGCAATGTTACAAAAAATTACATTACAGAAACCAACCCCCAAGGAGTAATTCAGGGCGACATCAACAAACAATAGAGGACAAAAGAATTACCTAATCCCTTCTCTTCATCAGTGAAAACAAGTATTAATAAATGCTTTAAAAGCATCTGTTCCACTACAGTAGATATCTCTTAGGATCAATCAATAAGACAGGACAGAAATCTGTGCATGGAAACAAAGATGGATTTGGGGAAGAAGGCTTAGCTTTCAGACAAAAGACTGATAGAAGCTCTCTAGGACATAAAGACAGGGACAATCCAAAATTTGTTATATGCAACAAGTTATAAGCAAGCTGTCCTTGTCAGATGAGAAGGGGGTCTGAGATGAGACTGTCTGTCAAGTTAAAAGATAAGGATCGCCTTGCTCAAAGAACAGTCATGAAACATCCATAAGTTTGCACAGAGCAAGCATACACACAAAGGGAGCTGGTATGCAAGAGGAGAAGCTGACTTATTTTCCAACACCCTAACAAAAATTGAGGAAGGTATGCAATAATATTTGACTTTGGCTTTCTATTTAGAATTCAGACGGACTAAGAAAGTATTGATAGAAAAAATTTGGGCTTGCACTCTTTAATTATGATTCATAGTTCATGAATAGCTACGTAAATGATGACTTAGGTTTGGCCTTATATTAAGCATTATATGCATTAACATAATCACGGTCACTATTTAATGATTAAAGGTGTGTCTATCACTTGAATGACAAAGGTAAATGAATACTAGAGGATTCATGTAGATTTTATGGAAGATTGGCATAATTCAGAAACCTGATGACAGAGGAAATTCTTCATAGGTAAAAGACAAACATGTATATTCATTTGTTTACCTAGACTTTCAAAAGTAGCTGAAATATCTTGAAAGATATAGTAAATGACACCTTAGCAAACACAGTTACCTGGTGTAGACCAGTAACAAAGTGAAGATGTTCTTAGGGCATTGAAAACTATAGGAAGCAAAACTGGAAACTTGATGATACAATCATTCATCAGTTACTGGTTTTATATACTCCAGGTCATGCCTTGAAACCTCGTCATTTATTACTCGCTTTTTGGGGTTTTTGTTTTTTTTCTTTGCCAAAATGTCCAATATTTTTTCAGACAAGATAATGTACATAGGACATTGAGGGGTGGGGTGGGCATTGAGTACTTGCAGTGAGACCTGTGCTGGGAAGTGGCTGGAAGGGAGGGTCTGCTGGAGGGGTGACATCCTTGGTGGGGGGTCCTTGGGGCAAGCAGTGCTGCCACACGGCTCCCCCCAGCTGCGTCGCTTTTTGCTCCAGCACCTCTCTGCTGGGGATTGTCCATTTCACAGCCTGGCTGTTAGCTGGCCAGCTAGGGCAGGAGAGGGGATTTCTTACCAGTTTCAGTGCCTAGTTTTAACCTGAGCTGCTTACAGCTGGTAGCAGCAGCAGTTTGGATTGTGTATAGTAGACTCGAAAGAGATTATTTTTACCCATTTCCTAATGAAAGCTGAAATTAGTACATTTTCACAAAGGAATAAATAGATAAACTGATATCCATTGGTACTGCTGACAATATTGGAAACGTCTCTGTCAAAGGGCACCTCAGGATGCTGTGACAACTCTGAGTATCAGCAGCAGACAGTGGACAAAAAGAAGTAGTAATGTAGTATAAGACTTCAATGTATTAAATATCTGCAGCAGCTCAACAGAGCTTTCCAAATTTTCCCACAAAGAAGAATGTTTTACTTAACTATATAGTCATGGTATTGTGGACTATTTTCTACTTGTTTTCCTTTGTGGATACAGAAACACAGTGCTTATAAGGGTAAATATTAATTAAGGAACATTATTATATTTCCCTTATTTAAAGGATAAACCAAAATAATTTCAATAGTCATTTTCAAGAGATTACTATTGGAGCCTGCTCATTTTGGCATCTGGAAGGGAGTTAGCTTCTGTAGCTCACACCAATTATCAGTTTTTGTTTTGCAGATCCATGTTAACTAGAAGATGTGGTCAGAAAAGTTTCTGATGAATACCTAGATAGGCTGATTATGGCAACATATTCACTTCAATGAATTAGCTGACACTGCTAACTACTGGCGACTAATATCAGATTATAGAGAACATTAGATGGATGTGAATGAGTAACTTTGGCAGTCCTTAGGGGACGAAGTGCAGTATCTGAGAATGTGCAGGGAGACAAGAATAAGATATTGCTAGAGAACAAATCATGTATTTTTTTCTCCCAAAGTAGCACACATCCCAGGGCAATATAATATTTTCCCTCCCCTTCATTGGCCTTGATTTAAGCTTCTTATAAAATTACAGAATTTGCAGATCTATTTTAATAAAAACTCTATTAAACCTTAAATGAATGTTAGCAAAGGATTTTTGTGGTGATTCAAATATTTCTAAAATTAGATACAGGTATTCAACTGAGTATCATACATTATGAGTCTGTATAATTTATTTCATAGCTTGTAAGAGTTTTTACTGTAATAGTTAATGAAGGATATATCCAAATTTTGCCAAAAACTTTTACTCTCCCAAAGATATGATGCACCTTTTGCTCATCTTGCACCTTTTCCTCTTTCAATTAATTAAACATTCAAGATTAAGTTATTTCAACACAATCGGTTCTGAGAGTTAAACTGCTTCCTTTTCTTACAGAAAGGGAGAAAAAAATAATCAAAGTGAAAAAGGAGCTGTCACATCTTATTTCTTTAAAAATGCAAGTATAATAGCTCCTAGCTGTCATATTTGCCAAGGGACTGGTTCTGAAACCCTGTGAAATAGCAGCAAGTCAGAGTTTGGCCCAAACTCTGAACTAAACTTCTGGACTATGGGGTCAGTGTAGTCTATGATGTGTCCTGGCACCTTGTTAAAGACCTTGTCTGAGCATGCCAGACTCACTATCCCATATTAACAGATTTCCTTCCTATGGGAGATAATCTGATAACTTTCAGTTTTCATTGTAGCCATTTTTTTTTTTCTTTTTATGAAAGAGTTTGTTCCCACTCCAAACCTGTGATCAGATTTTGCCTCAAGTGGAGTATGAATATCAAACACAGCTATGAACTTAAAGTTTGAGGATTTGGACTGAACTAGCAAGTAGCTTTTATTTTAAATATAAATAAAGTTAACCATGCACCTTTTAGTTAAGTACAAAGAGTTAGGCTCTCCATGTATAAAAGTAATCTAAAAGAAAGTAAAATGACATGGCTTTTAGGAAATATCCTATTGGTTACTGCAGAAAAAAAACATCATCATAATCTTTTAGTTAGAAGGTTTTGCACAAAGACTTGTGAAATAGTTATTTTAATCTTCTGTATTCAATTACATTTTAAAGAACAATATGAGTTTATGTATCTGTACATTTGAGTGTATTCATGTTTATACAGAAGTTTATATATTTATATGTCTACATATATATTGTTTGAATTGCAGTGCTTGCCCTTATGTAATAACTCTTAATGATATTTTTTTTCTCATATATATATATAGCTCAATATTTAGTGAGGTTCATTAACAATTTTTGTGAGTTCACTGCATGAAAACTGAAAATTAGTTGGTAACAGACAGGACACAATAAATATGAACCATAATAGAGAAAATGGGGTTTGCTCCAGGATCAATAGAAAACCATAATATGCTTTTGAGAAGAATTGAGCAACTTTTTACTGAACACTTCCTTGTTTTTGTCAAATTGAAAAAAAAAAAAAAGCAACAAAGAATCCATCTGGAATTAATTAAAAAAAAATCAGCTGAGGAAAAAAGAAAAGAAAAAAAAAACACTTTTTGCAGCATGATTGTCAACATACAGGTGGCTGTGTTCTTCTTTTCCACTGTTCTTCCTAAGGTGACTGCTCAGCCCTGCTCTGGAAAGTAACTATCAACATACTATGAATTATTTTCAGATTATAACAACTTCTACTTCTGAGACTATTCCTTTTTCTTTTAAATAGTGTATTGAGTTAATTTAGGTTTCCCAAATGATTGTCCTAGGGGTGCAGTGAGGTTGAGCTTTCCTTTTTACCCTCTCTTTCTAGTGAGGGAAAAATGCAGTGGGATCACAAGGCTCAATATCCTGTTGATCTGAACAGATCTCATTTATTTATTCTTTTCATTCACTGATGGGAAAAAAAAAATGTCCAGTCAGCTCCACTTTCAACAGTAGTATAAGTTTGTGTAAATGTTTAATAAATAGTAGTTTTATTTCACTTTAACTTATATGTGCTTGATGTGTTCAATTAACGAGTGGGTGCTTTTAGGAATTTTAGATTAAGACAAACAGCTTGCAGCTTCCCAGTCCAAATAGGTAATATTGCTTCTTTGACAACTGGTTTATTATTATGGTGCTTTTCTGACTCCTGACTACATTAGATTTGCCTTTAAAAAGGAACTGAAATTCTCATTTTCACAGTTTCTAACTCTGAATGTAGCATCCAAATTTAACATGACAACTCCTCATGGGCCAATTAATTTTTCCAAGCTATTTACTTGGATGAATATTTACTAAGTTGGCAGAGGAAACATTTAATATGGATGTTTTTGTCCGTATACTCTCAGCTTTTCCAGATTGTTTTACTTAAAGTACTATTAAATTCGAATCTCTTCTTCTTACACTGGTACACAAGCTAGCTTGAAATCCAGCTAGGGACTTGCTGTGGATTAACCCATCAGGTAGCTGAACACCACACAGCCGTTAGTTCATTCCCCCCTACCCCCAGTGGAATGAGGGGAGAGA